>JAQZBX010010297.1:0-44558 GCA_029593785.1 Cabassous unicinctus | reverse complement strand
CCCTGGGGTGGCAAAACTCTCCCAGAACATCGGGTGGGGACATCCACCCTCTTCAACTGCTGGGGAAAACTTACCCTCTCTGCATCATGGGGCATCAAAACTTTCTCAGAACATCGGGTAAGAACATCCACCCTCTTCAACTGCAGGGGCAAACTCACCCTCTCTGTACACATGGGTGGGGATCCTCTCTTGGCCCAAGGAGATGTCTTAATCCCAGATCTCTGCTTCCACGGTTTTCTTCTTAAAGCTGATTTTCCTTCAATCGCTCCTTTCCATGTCCTCTTTTGTCTAAGCTGACAGTGGTTTTGTTCATACAGCTCTCTCAAAAACTTTGTTGGTTTAGCATGTAGGAAGCAGGGGTCTAAGCCATCAGACAGTAAGACTTTCTACAAGTCTTTTTTAGATAACTGCATCTTCAATTCTGAGTTACGAGTTCCAAGTTTAGTAAAGTCTTCAAATAGGGCATTTTCATCTGGGAATTTGATTTTCAGAAACTTGGAAGTTCCGGAATCAGTTTCTGTTTTCTTTGTGCCCAAAAGTTCAGTCCTTAGTGTATTTCGCTCATCTAGTATTTTGCTATAAACTGCAAGGAGAAGCCAAGCAACATTCTCCAAGTTTACCTTGGAAAGTTCTTCAGCTAAATGTTCTAGTTTGCCATTTTTAAATTCTGTCTTCCATATAATACCAGGAGTTAATTTTTTTAAGTTCTCTGCAACTTTAAAACATGGATCGCCTTTCTTCCAGTTTCCAATAGTAGTTTCATCATGTACTTCTAAGTTATCATAGAAAGTCTCTTTAGCGTCCATATTACTATCAACAGTCTCTTCAAAGTGATCTAGGACTTTTCCATCAAGCATTTCACAATTCCTCCAAAAAGTACCCCTTACCCATTTATAAAACTGTTCCAACATTTTGGTAATTACAAAAGCACTACCCCACTCTCGGTACCAAATTCTGTATTAGTTAGCCAAAGGGGTGCTAATGTGAAATACCAAAAATGGGTTGGTCTTTACAAAGGGTATTTATTTGGGGTAGAAGTCCACAGTTACCGGGCCATAAAACATAAGTTTCTTCCCTCACCAAGGTCCATTGTCACCTGTTGGAGCAAGACAGCTGCCGACATTTGCCATGGTTCAGGCTCCTGGGGTTCCTTTCTTCCCGGGGCTGCGTTTCTCTCCGGGCTTAGCTTCTGTTTCCTCTATAAGGTCAGCTGTAGGCGATCAGGTGAATAAGTTTGCTTCTCTTCTCCTGGGGCCTTCTTTCCAACATCAAAGCTGCTTCTCGAAAGACTGCTTCAACTCTGTTTTTTGTCTTGCCTTTTATATTTAATTCCCCACCCACCAGGGGGTGGGGCTCAATGCCCTACTGACTGACATGGCCCAGTTAACGCCCTAATCATAATTCAATCATGCCCAGATTAACAGATCAGATTACAGGCATGATCCAATTATATTTTTGGAATTCATAATTACATCAAATTTCCTAACGGTTACAGTCTCTTTAAAGGAATTTTGCATACTTTAAAAAAATTTTTATTGTGGTAACAATATAACATATAATTAATATTTGCCATTTTAACCTGTGTAAGTATACAATTAAGTGGCATTAACTACAATGTTGTGTTACAATCACCACCATGCATTACCAAAATTTTTACATCACTCCAAACAGAAACTCTGTACTCATTAAGCAATAATTCCCATTTTTCCTTCCCCCAAGCCATGGTAACCTCTAGTCTACTTTTCTTCTCCATGAATTTGCTTATCCTATTTCTTTTTTTTTATGTCATTCCCTCCCCCGAGATGGCTCCCTTGTCCATCTGCTCATTGTCTGCTCGTTGTGTCTGCTCATTGTGTCTACTAGTTGTGTCCACTTGTTGTGTCCACTCGTGTCCGCTCATTGTGTCTGCTCATCTTCTTTAGGAGGCACCAGGAACCGAACCCAGGACCTCCCATGTGGGAGGTGAGCGCCCAACTGCTTTAGCTACATCCGCTACCCTGCTTACTCTAGATATTTCATATAAGTGGAATCATGCAATAATTGTCCTTCTGTGTATGGCTTCTTTGATTTAGCATAATGTTTTCAAGGCTCATTCAGGTTGTATGCAAATACTTTTTATTACATCAATTTAAATGTGCATAGTACAGCTATCATTTGGCCTTTGGATAAAGCTGTTAGTAAAAGCATTACTCAGAAGAAGTTCAAAAATTTCATTCTGGGAATTCAATTTTCAAAACTGAGCCTCAAGGGAGACCCAGGTCTGCTTTCAATGAAAATCAATTAAAAGTAAATCAACAGGGAAGTGGATGTGGCTCAACCAGTTGGGTACCCGCCTACCACATGGGAGGTCCCAGGTTTGGGTACCAGTGCCTAAAAGAAGATGAGCAGAGGCCCGCATCCACCACAAAGAGCTAGACACCGCCCCCACCACAATGAGCAGAGGCCACAAGCCAGCAGACGCTGCAGCCCATGGGGAGCAGATGTGGCTCAAGCTGTTGGGCACTCACCTCTCTTGTGGGAGGGTCCTAGGTTTGGTTCCTGGAGCCTCCTGGAGAAGGCGAGCAAACAATGAGCAGACAGACTAGAGAACCATCTAGGGGATGGGGGGATAAATAAAGAAAAATAAAGTAAATAAATAATTCTTAAAAAAAAAAAGCAAGTCAATAAACAATAATTCTAAGACTTGCAGCAGACTTAAGGAGTAGCCAATACGATAGGACGTCAACATCTGGATACAATAGGGAAGGTGTAAAACTAACTTGGAGAAGAGGATCCACTAATTGATGGATGGTCAGACACTGAGACGGTCAAGATTGCAAACAGCAGAGACCCGTTTTGGAGAGGATCAAAACCTGTGACAAAAAGTTAGAAATTGTACAACAACCAATCAAAAGCAATTTGGATGGAGGCCGGGTGTTGGTAAAGTCTACAAATATGCACTGAAGCCACCACTGCAACTAGAAAAGGTCCTGGTGATGTATCCTTGTCTGTGAAACCAGGCAGAGCAACTAGCACAGCAACCCTATTCACATACTCACTGGAACTTTCTCCAGTGGATCACCACCACTTTCATCATTGGAAGCTCCAAAATTCAAAATACTCCCCAATAAAGAAGCAGTAAGTTGGAGGATTGGAACAATTTATGCCATCTGAAGATATCAAAAATTTAAAAATTGAATATATTACTTAATATGTCATTGGGAGGAAGTTATTAATGCTAAGAGTTCATATTTGTTCACCAAAGCTTTTTTTTTTTCCCAAAAAAACCCCAGCATTTTCCTTATTATCTACATAAGTAGCAATTTTGTATGATATAAATTCTTCCAGGGAGAAGGAAAATAGAAGCCAAATCATGATACCAAAATCACACAAGGACAGTATAATAAAGGAGAATTACAGGACAATCTCATTATTGAGATGAAAAAAATCTTAGGTATAATAAAAGTATACTAAATCCAGCAAAATAATTAAGAATAAAAACTACATTTTGACCAAGTTGGGTTAATCCTAGAGATGCAGGAGTAGTTACAAACTACTCATTAGTAATCAGGGACCTGCAACTTAAGATCATCATGAAACGACATTTTACACCTGCCAAATGGGTGCAAAATAATATGTTGAATAATAATTATTATTGAGGATGTATATCAACTGGAAATTGTGTATTCTGCTGGTTGGTGTAAACTGCTTTAACTACTCTGAAAAACAATTTGGCATTATCTTGTAAGCTGAACATGTGACTGCACTCTATGGCAGCAACTGACTGCAAACTGTCCCCCAGTGTCCACACCTCTATTCTCCCATTTAGTAACAGAACACACTCAACTTTTAGCTGGGCACATGGCCACCCATCTAGAGATTTACATTTCCTCATCTCTGCCAATAGCTGTGGCAAGAGGATGTGAGAAAAAGTGATCTGTGCAACTTCCAGGCCATCTCTTTTAAACACTAGTTTCAGATTCTGTTTCTGCTTTCCCGGTGGCTGGGATTCAGAGAGACCAGAGTAGCTGCTTCAGACTCAGGGATGGAAGCCAACTGCTGAGGAGAGCAGAACCTACATCACCACTACTAGGGGATGGATAGACTCAGAGGAAACCAGTCAGCTTAAACGGGATTGGTGTGACCTGCCAAGGCAGTGTCAAATGCACCAACCCATGATGGGGGTCAAGTTGATCTCTCCTGCACTGTTTCCCACACCTTCACCTAACAGAACCAGCCCTGGCATTTCAGTCTTTAATGTCTTCATCCAATCACTGATCCCTTCCCATATGTGATGGTTACAATAATGTGTCAACGCAGCCGGGTAATTGTGCCCAGTTGTTTGGTCAAGCAAGCACTGGGCTAATTGTAATACAAGGACATTTATAGACTTTAGTCATCCATGAGTTTATTGCCTAGATGGCTAATTACATCTGCAATCAACCAAGGAGATCACTGTCAGTAATGAGTGATGTTTTATTCAATCAGTTGAAGGCCTTAAAAAGGGAAATGATTTCAGCATTCAGAGAGAATTTTCCAGCTTAACTTTGGACAGCCAACAAATCCTGGGACCTCATCAAGGACCTTCATCGGAGCCCCTGGTTTGCAGCCTGCCTGTGGAATTTGGATGTGTGCATCCCTATGGTCATGTGAGAGAATTTTATCAAATCTTATACTATTTACAGGTATCTCCTATTAATTCTGTTTCCCTAGAGAACTCTGACTAACACAGCTTGATACCAGAAGAGGTTCTTGAGGAACAAAGTCTTAAACATGGGATTATTGAAGTGGTTCTGGGAGTTTTACAATTGGCTCTCTACTTTAATTGGACTCAAGGGCACAAATGACTCCCTTTCCAATAATCAAGAGGCCACTAACAGTCTGTGGCATGAGTTGGCAATGGAGATACTCAAAATATCATCACTGGATTCCCCTACTTCCATGCTTATAAGAGGCAAGGGTCTGGCTGAGAGTGTTTTCAACCCCTTAACAAAGTTTTGTAAAATTGAAAGGTACAGTGATGTTGGCTGGCTCTTCCTAGATACTCTGGATAAATTTACAAAAGAAAGGGAAAAGCTAAAAGCTTCAAATTTGCAACTTAAACACTGCATGATGATGGGAAAGTTTCTATGTGTGCTCTGAAAGAAAATCTTGTTTCATGCAGCCACATACTCGAGATCTCTGAAAACCGGACTCAGAACCTCATTGTACGAGTAGCAGAGTTACAAAGGAAACTAAAATCTCAACCTCACAGGGTGTCTGCTGTTAAAGTGAAGGCATTGATTGGAAAGGAGTGGAACCCTGAGGATTGGGATGAAGACATATGGGATGATGTTGATATCGGTGGGGATATTGGAACCCTAAATTTTGCTGAGACTTTGCCAGATAAACCTGTGATGGCCTGCCCTGTGAAGACCACACAATGACAACCTTGCATCACCCAGCCTCCAGCCTGCCCCAGGGAGTCTGGGCCTCCTTCCAGCCCTGAAGTGAGTACCTGGCACAGTGAAGCCTGCATTGCCCAACCTCTGGCCTGCTCCAGGGAATCTAGACCCCTTCCCAGCCTGAGGCAGGTATAGGCCAAACTCCAGCATGCACTGCCCAACCTCAATCCTGCCCTGAGGAATCTGCCTTCCAATCCCTGCCTGAAGAGATTAATCCAGCCTCAGTAGATGAAAATGCAAAGGAATGCCCTGAGGTCAGTAGCTTGCAAGGCATTTCTAATCCTTCTCCTTACCAACCCCTCTTCTCTTCCAGACCTATTACTAGACTAAATTCACAAAAGGCTCCCAAAAGTGAAATACAAAGTGTGACGAATGAGGAAGTATGCTATACTCTAAAAGAACTGCATGAATTTTCCAACTTATATAGACGGAAATCAGGGGAATATGTGTGGGAATGGATACTAAGGGTATGGGATAATGGTGGAAGGAATATAAAGTTGGAGCAGGCTGAATTTATTGTAATAGGCCCAATAAGCAGAAATTCTGGATTCAATGCTGTAGATTGAGGGGTTAGAAAGGGCTCTAACCGTTTGTTTGGGTGGCTGACTGAAACATGGACCAAAAAATGGCCTAGCGTGTCTGAGGTTGAGCTGGTCGGTTTGCCCTGTAGTAGAAGAGGGAATACAAAGGCTTAGAGAGATTGGAATGCTAGAATGGATTTACCATTTAAGACCTGCCTAACCACCTCACGAATATCCAGAGGACACACCTTTTACCAGGACAGTGAGAAATGAATTTGTAAGACTAACTCCATCTTCCCTGAAGAGCTCTGTGCTTGCTCTTCTCTGTAGTCCAGATATTACTGTAGGAACTGCTATAATGGAACTAGAATCCTTAAACATATTGGGGATAATTGGATCTCGGGCCAGTAAAAGTCAGGTATCTGCAGTTAATCACCAAAGACAAGGTGGGCATGGCTACCACAATGAAAGGCAGAATCAAAGCAGTAATGAAGAGAGTCTGAGTCACATAGAAGTTATGGCATTGGCTAATAGATCATAGGGTACCTACAAGTGAAATAGATGGGCAGTCCACTAAATTCCAACTTAATCTGTATAAGAAGAAGTGTTCTAGGTCGAGTGAACAAAACCCTAACTTGAATTACAGACACAGAGAATCATGGCCCCTTTATCATTTCCAAGACTTAAGAGAGGTTACAGACCCAGAGCCCCTCGAACAAGGAGAAGGCCAGATCTCCTTGGGGAAGGATCCTGTTATACTGCCAAAAATTTATACTGTGAATCTTCATCCCAGCTTTGCCCAAGGAGACCTATGGCCTTTTACCAGAGTAACTGTGCATTGGAGAAAAGGAAATGATGAGACATTTTGGGGATTATTAGACAGTGACTCAGAAGTGACATTAATTTCAGGAGACCCAAAACTTCACTGTGGTCCATCAGTCCAGGGTAAGGCCTTATGGAGGGCAGGTGATTGATGGAGTTTTAGCTCAGGTTCATCTCACAGTGGGTCCACTGTGTCCCCAGACCCATTCTGTGGTTACTTCCCCAGTTCCAGAATGCATAATTGGAATAGACATACTCAGTAACTGGTAGAATCCCCACATTGGTTCCCTGATTTGTGGAATGAGGGTTATTCTGGTAGGAAAAGCCAAGTGGAAGCCAGTAGAACTGCCCCTACCTAGCAAAATAGTAAATCAAAAGGAATATTGGATTCCTGGAGGGACTGCAGAGATTAGTGCCACCATCAAGGATTTGAAGTCTGCAGGGGTGGTGAATTCCACCACATCACCATTCAACTCTATTTGGCCTGTGCAGAAAACAAGTGGATCTTGAGGATGACAGTAGATTATCATAAGCTTAACCAAGTGGTGACTCCAATTGCAGTTGCTGTCCCAGATGTGGTATCATTGCTTGAGCAAATCAATACATGACCCGGTACCTGGTATGCAGCTATTGATCTGGCAAACGATTTTTTCTCAATTGCCATTGGTAAAGACCACCAGAAACATTGTGCTTTCAGCTGGCAAGGCCAGCAATATACCATCACTGTCCTGCCTTAGGGGTATATCAACTCTCCAGCCCTAATTTATAATACTTTGTCTGCAGGGAACTTGATCATCTCTCCCTCCCACAAGACATCACACTCGTCCATTATATTGATGATACAATGTTGATAGGACCTAGTGAGCAAGAAGCAGCAATGACTCTAGACTTATTGGTAAGGCATTTGTGTGAGAGAAGATGGGAGATAAATCCAACAAGAAATACAGGGGCCTTCCTCCTCGGTGAAATTTCTAGGTGTCCAGTGGTGCAGGGCATGTCAAGATATCCCTTCTAAAGTGAAGGATAAGCTGCTGCATCTGGCCCCACATCTACCAAGTGACCAGAAAAGCTGCTAGTTTTGATTGGGGGCAGCAACAAGAGGAGGCTCTGTGACAGGTCCAGGCTGCTGTGCAAGCTGCACTACCACTTGGGCCATATTATCCAGCAGATCCAATGGTGCTGAAATTGTCAGTGGCAAACAGAGATTCTGTCTGGAGCCTTTGGCAGACCCCTATAGGATAATCACAATGCAAACCCTTAGGATTTGGAGCAAAGCCCTGCCACCCTCTGCAGATAACTACTCTCCTTTTGAGAAACAGCTTTTGGCCTGCTACTGGGTCTTAGTAGAGGCTGAACACCTAACAATGCACCATCAAGTTACCATGAGACCTGAGTTGCCTATCATGACCTGGGTATTCTCTGACCCACCAAACCATAAAGTTGGGCATGCACAGCAGCACTCCATAGTAAAGTGGAAGTGGTATATGTGAGATAGGGATCAAGCGGGTCCTGAAGGCACAAGTAAGTTATATGAGGAAGTAGCCCAAATGCCATGGTCACCACCTCTGCCATGTTACCTTCTCTTTCCCAGACCACAGCTTTGGCCTCTTTGGGAGTCCCTTACAATCAGCTGACTGAGGAAGGGAAAACTCGGGACGGTTCTGCATGATATGGAGGTACCACCCAAAAGTGGATAGCTGCAGCACTGCAGCCCCTTTCTGGGACGTCCCTGAAGGACAGTAGTGAAGGCAAATCCTCCCAGTAGGCAGAACCTCAAGCAGTGCACCTGGTTGTTCATTTTGCTTGGAAGAAGAAATGGCCAGAGGTGTGTTGTACACTGAGTCATGGGCTGTTGCCAATGGTTTGGCTGGATGGTCAGGGACTTGGAAGGAACATGATTGGAAAACTGGTGACAAAGAGATCTGTGGAAAAGGTATGTGGATAGACCATTCTGATTGGGCAAAAACATAAAAATATTTGTGTCCCACATGAATGCTCACCAGAGGATGACTTTAGCAGAGGAAAATTTTGATAATCAAGGGGATAATATGACCTGCTCTGTGGCTAATGCTCAGCCGCTTTCTCTAGCCACTCCTGTCATTGCCCAATGGGCTCATGAACAAAGGGGTCATGGAGGTAGGGATGGAGGTTATGTATGGGCTCAGCAACATGGACTTCCCCTCACCAAGGCTGACTTGACTACAGCCACTGCTGAGTGCCCAATCTGCCAGCAACAGAGACCCACAGTCTGTCACCGATATTGCACCATCCCCAAGGATCAACCTGGTGGCAGGTTGATTACATTGGACCACTTCCATTATGGAAGAGACAGTTATTTGTTTTAACTGGAATAGACAGATACTCTGGATATGGGTTTGCATTCCCTGCATACAATGCTCCTTCCAAAACTACCATCCGTGGACTTACCAAATGTCTTAACCACCACCATGGCATTCCACACAGCATTGCTTCTGATCAAGGAAACCATTTCACAGCAAATGATGTGCAGGAATGGGCACATGCCTATGGAATTCACTGGTCTTACCATGTTTTCCATCATCCTGAAGCAGCTGGATTGATAGAAGGGTGGAATGGCCTTTTGAATACTCGATTACAGATGCAACTAGGGGGCAGTACTTGCAGGACTGGGGCAATGTTCATCAGGAAGTGTTGTATGTTCTGAATCAGCATCCACTTTATGGTGTTGTTTCTCCCAAAGCCAGGATTCATGGGTCCAGGAATCAACGGGTGGAAATGGGAGTGGCACCACTCACTATTTCCTCTAGTGATCCACTAGGAAAACTTTTGCTTCTTGTTCCTGCAACCTTCAGCTCTGCTGGTCTACAGGTCTTAGTTCCAGAAGGAGGAGTGCTTCCAACAGGGAACACAAAAATGATTCCACTGAACTGGAAGTTACAACTGCCACCTGGCCACTTTGGGCTCCTCTTTCTTCTGAATCAAGAGGCAAAAAAGGGAATTACTGTACTGGCTGTGATGATTGATGCTGATTATCAGGGGGAAACAGGACTGCATCTACATAATGGGGGTAAAGAAGAATTTGCCTGGAATGCAAAAGATCCTCTAAGGCATTCTCTTATTACTGCCATGCCCTGTGATTAAAGTCAATGGAAAATTGCAACAACCCAATTCAAGTAGGACTCACAATGGCCCAAAATCTTCAGGAATGAAAGTTTGGGTCACCCCACCAAAGAACCACGGCCAGCTGAGGTGCTTGCTGAGGGTAACAGGAACATGGAATGGGTAGTAGAAGAAGGTAGTGATACATATGAACTTTGACCATATGACTAGTTACAGAAATGAGGACAGTAATGGTCATGAATCTTTCTTGTTTTGTTGTGAGTATGATTGTATATGTACATAAAATGAATATCTTTGTTTTCCTTTCTAACCTCTTCCCTTATCATATGACAAGTTGTATTAGTTTCATGTCATAATATTTAAGGATATCAAGTTTAAGAGTGAATATTTCCCAACGACTTGCACCCTATTCTGCAGGGAATTAAAACATTTCCAGTTGTATGCAGGACAGTTGAATGTTGTTAGGCAGAAATATATGTATGCATGTCTGTTATTGTTTTTATTTAGAGACTAAGTACGGTATAAGGTGATGTGTTTGGTTGCCAAGTTGACAAGGGGTGGACTGTGATGGTTAGGATAATGTGTCAACTCAGCCAAGTAAGTGTGTCCAGATGTTTGGTCAAGGAAGCACTGGGCTAAGTGTAATACAGGGACATTTATGGGCTTTACTCATCCGTGAGTTTATGGCATAGATGGCTGATTACATCTGCAATTAACCAAAGAGATCACTGTTAGCAACCAGTGACATTTTATCCAATTGAATGCCTTAAAAGGGGAAGTGATTTCAGCATTCAGAGAGAATTTTCCAGCTTGACTTCAGACAGCTAGCATCTCCTGGGAACTCATCAAGGACCTTCCTTGGAGCCCCTGGTTTGCAGCCTGCCTGAGGAATTTGGACTTGGCATCCCCATGGTCACGTGAGAGAATTTGATCAAATCTTATACTATTTCCAGATATCTCCTGTTGGTTCTGTTTCCCTGGAGACCCTGACTAATACACTATACCTCCCTCTTTTCAACTTACGGGCTACCAAGCAACCTTTACCTCCATCGCTGTTCTCTTCCCTCAGTTTTTGTCCCCAACCTTCCCCAGACCTTTTTTCACACCTAAAACAGAGTTCTTTTTCAGAAACCAATCTCTCTCTCTTTTCTTTTCCCTCTCACTTTCTCCATGAAATCCTTCCTGACTAGCTAGAAGGAGATTTTAAATATCTTCGCCTTAGTTTTCCTACCATCTCAAGATTATATTAAAAACACTATTGTTTTCAATACCAAAACTTGGGACGTACAATCCACAAAATATTGTCAATCCACATGTACAGAAGAGAAGGTGCATTTTATATTGAGCCTGCCCCCAACATCTTGGACAAGTGAGGCACTGGCATCCAACCATGTCCCTTCATTTTAAGACCTATCCCCAGCCCAGTGGTGATATTACCAAACCCCATATGAGAGCACTGGAATTCCAACTTCACTGAAGCTCAGTGCCCATGAGAGTCATTCCACGAGTCCTTCTTATCCATAGTTCATTCCATCTCCACTTGCCCATCTGTCCATGTCTCTCTAACCTGCTCACCTCTCACTGCCTGGCTGTTACAGTTTAGCACAGGTGGTGTCTAATTTATCTCACTCCCTAGCTTCAACCCAGCATACCTGAATTGATGACTTTTCACCTGCCGTCCAACACAAGATTTCTGTGGACAGTTCCTCCATGGACTGGCCTTTCCATACTGCTGTTAGGACTCTTTTCTTTCCTTTATCTCATCAACAGACTGTCCAACAGCCTGGGACCTGCCCCAGGGTCCTAGGCCAACAGCCATCTTCATATGCACTATGATAATATCTCTTTTCCTAGCATCTTGTTCTTTCATGATATTGAGATGCTGAAGTGGACTCATTTGTGAACCTGGTTAAGATAACTTTGAAAATCTGAGTCCAGAATACCATCCCTATTGTCTGAAGTAAAAACTGGCAGCCACTTTCCACATTCCTAACTATTGACCAGCCCCCTCCAGTCTTAATAATAATCACAAAACCAACATATTTGGGCTATTTACTATATGTTTGGCACTACTTTTTAAGCTCTTTACAACTATCATCTAGTAAATTCACATAACCCATTGAGGAAGACACTAGCATCTCTCTAGATGAGGAGACTGAGGTTCAAAGGAGGTTATCTTGATCCTGTTTGGAGAAGCATGGATTCCAATCCTGACAAACTGATATCAGAGGCCATACCATCTTGAACTCCTCACAGAAAAAAAGATATAAAACTATACAAAACCTGATATGCCACGAAGTTCTCAGTGAATACAAGGCAAGCAATGAAAGCTAGCTGTGCATCAACAGAAGCTACCAGATTCTAGTCTCTTCTAATCAAAGATATTGCTCATAATTTCTGTGTCCTGGGAAATGGTTACACCTTACACCTATGGAAGGATACTAGGGAAATAAGTATTTTTTAAAATTCATTTAAATTTTATTTGAAAAAAGAGATATGCATGGCTCTCCTTTACATTAACAAAAAAACAATCTCTATACAAACACTAAGACATAAACCACAAAGGATAATCGCAATAGTCACCCTCTTGCCCACATTCTCATTTCCCCTGCTTCTGCCTGACTTCACTGCTATCACCTGGTAAAACCACAATTCTAGTTTCCAAACCTGCTTCTGTGCAGCTAAATGTAGCACTGATTGGTTTTACTTTAAATTCACCATCTAAAAGTCAAGAGGGCCCTCAAGGCTGCCCAACAATCATGCTTAACTCCCCTAGTTCATTCAGTCTCCTGTTCTTCTCGAAAAATTCTGTACCCCTCACTTCTCACCTTAAGCCTCCAGCATCTGCAACTCTGCCTTCACTCTCAACCTCATCTTCTACTTCGCTAAGAAAATTGAAGCAACCAGAGGAGAACGTCTGGCTTCTGACTCACACCACCACTCTACCGTCCTTCCAGAATCTTCTATCACTTGCTCTACCTTTCTGCTCATTATCAGGCTTAGACTCAGTGTTCCTATATTTAAAGTCGACCCTCTGCCCAGCTGATCACTAAAGACCCCATCCCCACCAGCCTGCCCTTCCTATCCCACACCAAATTTTCTCTCTCCTATGGCAGTCCCATCAGTAAAAATACTGTTCTCTCTCCTTTCTTGACAGCTTTTCTGCAGCTCTTTTGCAGTATTCAGAAAAATATATATCTTTAAATATCCATAAACTTTGGAAAAGATTCTTATGTCTGTCCTTAGTACTAGCTATATATCAGAAATAAGCACTAAATAGTATGTGAGGTTATTCATTACAGCATTACTTACAAAAACAAACAACTGAAAGCTCCCCCATCTAAAAGAATGAGGTCAGTTGAATACGTGCAATAAAGTACTATATTGCAGTCATCTTAAGCTGCAGGTAAATATTTAGTAATGCACAAATATTCATTCTAAATTAAGTGAAAATGTAGATTACTAAAGAATTATTTTTAAAACGGTCTTACTTTATAAAAAGAAAAAAAATGGACTGTGCCCTTGTAGGCTTGCACAATGAAAAAATACTCAGAAAGACATATACTAACATTTTAATGCCGTTCGCCTACCTCCAAAGTGCAGGTTCTCAGCCTATTGGTGTGGCCACTCTCAGCCACCGGGATGGAACCCACAGCAGTCACCCCTACATCTTGGCCCAGAAGCCACACTAAAACTGCACATTTTTCACGAATGGGTTCCCAGCATATAGAGCTTTTTTCCTTTATAGATATCGCCTATTAAATTGTAAAACTAGGACTATACCTCAGGTGTGTGTTAAAGCTGACAAAACGGCTGCTGGACTAAGAGGCCAGCCAGGGCCGTCTCCCCTCAGCCGGAGGCAGCGACTGCGGAGGCTCTCGGCCCACACACCAGCAGACTGGAAAACAGACGTCCTTTTTGGTATCAAAACAAACCAAGAAATAAGTGTCTTCGGAGTGTGTGTAAAAAACAAAAAGCAAAAGAACTTCTGTTACAGAGCAAGTGAGCTCTTCCTAAGGTGGTGAGAGATGCGTTTGCAGCAGGCTGGAGCCTTCAAAGGTCATCCCCGCAGTTACCCTGCAGATGTTCTGAGAGATTCTCACCCTTTCCCAAAACTATCCCGACTCCCCCCAAACAATTAAGATACCACGTTCTGAAAGTCGCCTTCCTACCATATTAAACAGCAGTGAATTACATGAGAAAATAAGAAAAAACAACCGCACTTAAATTGGGTCCTTCCATTTTCAAAGAGCTGAGGTAAACTGCGTTGCATCTGCACCACAGCCCCGTGAAACAGGGAGAGGCTGCTTGTTAGTCCTGTGTTACGGGGAAGGAGGCGAGGCCTGTGCGATCCTCCTGCTCAGTCCCACTGCAGGTAAGGGGGCGGCACGAGGGCCGTGGCCCCCGGCTCACTGCTGACCCCTGGCTCACCAAGGGCCGCGGGCTCACCAACGGCATCACGCCTTCCAGGCCTTTGAAGGTCGGCACCCCAGGTAATCACATGCCTCCCTCCCCCACCCCTGCTTCCTGCTCACCCCAGTCCCCCACCACGTACGTTTAGCAAACCCTCCCACTGTTTGCCCAGCAAATGCCATGTCAGCCAAGTTCAAGGCCTAGATCTAGCCTTTATAGGAAAACATATATTTGGGTTACATGGCTGTTTGCTTAATAATTATTCTTGAACCTGTAGATAGTTTGGGGTATTTGTATCATGTCTCCTGAAAAAAACTCAAAATAAAATATATTTCTAAGGTGACAAAAACGGTTCATCTTTTAGTATTTTTGACATTATGTGCTTTTCTTGCCCCTATTGGTTGGTGTGTCTGGGCTTCACCTTTGCTCGCGGCCTCTGCCCCACTTCCCACGCGCATGTAGAGACGCAATGCACCTCCTGAATGCAGGGGCGCTGCCCACCCTGTCCTGCAAACTCCAGGAACCTTGAGGTCCATCCAATTCAGGAAGACCTAGAATGAAATGAGGACTTTCTATGGAGATAGCAAAAAAGCACATCTCACTTGGGTGAAATGAGAACTAGACAGTTTGCCACACACAGATAAAAGGGCATCTCATAGGGGCCAGAGCCGAGGATCCTCAGGACTCGTGACCTCTGACCCGGACCTCGTGCCCTCCGTCTTCCTAACTGTCATAGAACCTTGGGAAAGTTCTTAACTGTCACCGGCAACAGCCCAGGGCCACATCGTGGGAGGTGCCCAACGGAGCAGGAGCCCCGTAGGAACATCTGAAACCGACGTCTAGTCAGATAGCTTTGCTGGACTGAGTTGGACTGAGTGTCCCTGAAGGAAACCAGGCTGTAGGGAAAGCTATAGGACCCCTGAAAGGAGAGCACTGTGAATAGAGAAGTTCAGCAGGTGGATCCGACTGAGTGGCTGTGTGTGGCCGCCAGAGGGCAGGGCACTGTTCTGCCCACCTGCCCCGTCACACCCCTCACCCCAGAGGAAGGCGTGCACTCCAGAAAGGAGAGGGCAGCGATATAAAGGAAAGAACTCTGTTCCTGGTGCTCCAATACCAACCTAGTTGTTCTGAGGAGCCCGGCATGGCTGAGAGTACCTTCAGCCAGGGGAAGACGGGAGCCAGAGAGGGGCACGGAGGGAAGGGAGACCTGGCGGGCTTTGCTTTCTAATAGGATACGCGCATGACCTAACCCACCCAGGGCATATTCAGAGGATAGATGAAAGCACACTTTGAAATCCATTTTGGAAGGGGGACGATGAGAGAGGAAAATAACTTTTTTCTGGGAAAAGTGGAAGATCAGAGCAGGGAGAAGTGCAGTGTCAGCACAAATGGGGAGTTCAGCTGCTCCCTGGCAGATGAAGTCAGGTCTAAATCGTAAACTGGAAGGCAGTCCAACGGGTGCTGGCTCGAGTGTGGAATTCTTCCACGTTAAGGGACGGTGATCACCCTTAACCAGGGTGGGCAGGGGAATAAGCAGGTCCCAGCTGGGCCCGTAATGTCCCGTGGGTGCCCCGTCCTGCGGTCAGATCTTCACCGGGTATCCACCTCTTGCTTTGGTGCCCTGATTTCCAAGTCCTGATGGCTGCGTTTAGGCAGCTGTTGGAAGCACAGGCTCGAAGCGCAGAATTCTTCTTGCTATTTTACGGGAGGCTCTGCTTCCCTGCACGCAGCCCTGAGAGGCTCGCCAGCCCAAGCCTGCTGTGCCTGTTTCTGTGTTCTCTTTGGCAATTGCATTCTCTCTCCATGCTATGGTCATCAGGTGTTTTAAACCCATTCCAGCAGCCAAATATAAGTTAAAAATGGGGTTGGGATTAAACTCATTTTAGCACAGAATCAGTTCCTGCTTGAAATTTGAGGTGAAAAAGTTTCCCCTCAGTCAAACACATGGACCCAATCCATTCCTAGTGCCACAGCAGCCAGTAAGGCTCTTTCTGGCTTTCCATCCATTCCCCGTGCCCTAGTGGCTAATGACAAAGCCGTATGGCTCCTCTGGTGCCTTCGTAAGGCAAACGGGCCCCCGCCACGCCCCTGGATTTCACTGCCCACCACTGGTCATCGTGCTTCTCCGATTCCTAACGTGCCAGCCTGTGCCCTGACACTTGGCCTGTTGCTGACTGTGACCAGATGTAAACTTTTGCTGGCCCTCTCCGCTGCCCTCCCGAGAGGACTGTGCAGGACCCAGATAGCGGCCCCTGCCCTCACGGAAGGCCCTGGAAGCTGTAGTCAGATGATGAACTCCAGAAGTCGCACAAAGTTCAAAGGGAATAGTAGACACCATAAGACCCAGATTTGGGGTGGAGGTCCATGCCTTTGGGAAAGGCATTTGGGAGAGGGAACAGCTTCCCGTTCCTACTCTGCCGTGCTGGCAGGGTGAAAGTGGGCAGGTCTGACTTCGTAAATCTTGGTTCTTTATCCAGATTTCGGGGAGGATGGGGAAAGGCTGGGGAGGGAAATCCCTGGGAAGCTTGTGCATCTGGAGATCCAGGGATGAGTCCTGGAGGCCCCCGCGGGGGGTGCTAGGAGATACGCCCTCGGCTGAGGGCGCTAGCTCTGCACCTGCCTTGTAACACCCACCATGTCTGTGCAGGTCTGAAGACGTGCTCCTGTGTCCCCTGACTTTCGTAGCTTATTAGGCTGTCTGCTCCCAAGGCACACAGGGCCCCTAAAAGAGGGCCCAGGGTTCCTTCACTCTGTCCAGCTAAGGGCACTTTTGCCTTCTGCTTTATCATTTTTTTCCCAGCACAGTGAACAGCCTCAGGTAGAAACCTTCCTGGCTGTCAAAAAGATGTTAAAGTCTGTCGCGAGAGCAACCTCTCTTTTCATGTGTTTCCATTTTATTTTCAATTAAAAGAGAATAATTTTTTATAAGGTGCATGGCAGGCTGCCACTCAACACTTTAGATGGCGTGCCCATTGCCGACAGGTTAAATCAACCTCCTTGGCGGGAAATTTACGATTCTCCATAATCCAGCCTAAGCTTTCCAGTCTAGTGCTCCGTCCCTCTCTCCCACTTGAACCGCTCTGGGGCTGGCAGCGATCCTGGAATGTGCTCAACACTCTCCCACCACTGAGTTTTTGCTAGAGTTGCCCTTCCTGGAGAACACAACCTGCCTCGCAATCGTAATTTCTTCCACAGAAGCGGTCACCTGTCTTTTCCCATCCTTCCTGGAAAGTACCTGCCTTCCCTCCCCATGCTCCCAAAGCCACTCTTTTATTCTCCTTGGGATACATCTTTGTGTATTACTTTTCTTTTAGATGTGTATCGTCTTCCCTGCTGTTGTGAGTTTTGAGTTGATAGTGATGGTCCTTCCACATCTTTTACATGCCCCCTTGTTGCCAGACAGAGCTTTGTACATGCGTATAACTGTACAATAGATTTTGCAGTAAAATATAGGAAGAAAACAGTGTTCCTCAAACGATCCCCTTTGAGGATGTGCCAACCTTCAGGCTTCTTACCGAGCCTGCCACACCAGTTCGTGGCAGGGTGCTTTCCCACCCTTGTGCGGCCTCACTGCCTTAGTGTTCAAGTCAGTTGACCAACTTCCACTGCACTACTGCACATCCATGTCTCCAGCGGAAGACAACCATAGCCAGTTTCCCTGGCATACAAAGCAATGAAAGCAGAAACTTTCTAAACATTGCTTTTAGAATGCCTGGACCCGCCACATTGGGATGGACTAAAAAGCCATGAAAGGAAAATCTTGTTCCTATGGAGCTATCCCTGTAGAGAGTGTAGTTCAAAGTTAGAATTTATCTAGTTAATGTTCTTATAGATAAACCACATTATTCAAAGTTAAAAATGGCATTTTTGAGAAAATTGACAGAGTAGCTATCTTAAATAGTTTTTATTTTTCTGGATGTCTTTTAAGTACCAAAATGTCTAAAAGTCTTAGTTTATCTACTTTCTCAAGAGAAATCCAACTGAGGTTCTCTCTCTAGTGCTTTCTGCCAGCAATAAGAGATAAGAAAGATTTAGTATGGATAATTGAAGACTGATAAGCAGAATGAATTTTAAAGTACTAAGAAAATGAGTGAAAGCATTTCAGACCATTCTTACCAAATATCCCCAGGACGTGTGTTGTAAGTATTCACATAACCCAAGCTGGCAGGTCAACCAGTCGGCAGACCCACAGTGTATATGGTCAGTGTGTCCTTCCCCTAGAGAAAAAAGCCTTGAAATGAATCCTGTTCTGCTCTTGACTGAAGAAGAAAACTTTCAATCCCCAGCTATAAAATCCTACAAAATCATTAATTTTGTACCAAGGTGACCTTTACTCTTATCCTTTCCTGGCATTCTTCAATCTTTCAAGGTAGGGCAAAAGGAAAAGCCATCCTAGTTAGGGTAAATTTATCCTGCTGAAACATAAAAACAAATTTCCCCGAAGCAAAAGTGTACCATGACTGTTCAACCACTCATCAAGGTCTGGGGATTACGAAGATTCCTGGCTCTTGGGCTGTGCATGTTTGCCAGAAAGATGCTTAACATAATTTAAAAAACCTATTTGTTTCAAAGATGATTTCAGAGGTAGTCATACAAATTAAATCACATCCCAAACCCCGTCTACTCTGGAGCTACCATGGGGCGGCATGGTAGAGTCATGTGATTCACTGACAGAGGCCTTTAATCCTGAAGTTAGGAACCACTGGGTAAAGTTGAAATTATCAAGAAGCTTTCCATAATTTCCACCCAATTTTTCTTATTAGTATATGACTTCCCAAACTGTAGGCACTGAAGGATAGCACCTATTTTCCTATTATTTTTACCTGTAATACTCTCCCAACTGCTCTCCCTCACTCCCAGTCTCTCGCTCTCTAGTCTGCAAAGCAGGCCAAATTATCTCTATAAAATGCAAATCTGATCGTGGCACTTCCCCATTTTAAATTGCTCAAAGGTCCTCCATTGCTCTTAGGATGAAGTCCAAATTCCTTATCTTGGCTTACAAGACCCTGCAGGATCCCACCCTGGCTTAGCTCTCCGCCCTCATCTCCCCCCATGGCCACCTACCACCACACATCTCCTCTGCCTTCCAGCCCTACTGAATACCCCTTAATCCTTCATGTGTCACGCTGTTGCCTCTTTTCTCCACTTCTTCAGCATATTGTTTTCTCCTTTCCCTGCCCCCGTGTGCCCTGTTTAATTTGGACATGACTTCACATATGCACATTTAAACTTGATTTCACATATGCACAGATGCATGTGCGCAGGTTTGCACAGATGTATCTAAGAATGACTGCAGCAGGTGGTAGGAAAGAGAAGATTTAATTCTTCCTATCACACACTGCAAATTCTGTAGTGATATTACAAGCCAATGTATAACTTGCAAATTGTAAACACTGTTTAAGTCATATTTTGTCTTGATAACCATCCCCCCACCAAGTCAGCTGAGTACTTACTATATTACAAAATAAGTTTTGTTTTAAATTAAGAGTAACTTTACTAGGTAGAGCATTCTGGCCATCTTTCTTGATACCCTTAATTGTATACTAGTGAGATAAGATACGATCGCCCCATCTGTCTGTTTGGTTTGGCTTTGGTCTTGACTATGTAAAAGATTATACACATTTACAAAATATTTAATTCACCATGGAGGTGGTTTAACTTCCTCATTTGTTATATTAACAGGAAGACAATCGAGGGAAACAATGACACACCACTCACTTACCCAATTTTAATAGATTTCACCGTTTCCAGAGACGCTTAGCAGAAGTATCATAGTACTTCCTGGGGGGTTTGCAGGAAAATGATTTGTCATGCAGACACATGATTTGTCTACCTCTAATCCTATGCTTTCAGCTAGTGAAAGGCAAAATCATATATAGTAAGAACTCAAACTTTTGGTTAGTATTGCCAACATATCTGGTCAATGGTCCAAAATCTACAATTTTTCGTGGTTTAGTGCCAAAAAAAATCATAACCTTACATAACTCAACTTCAATCCAATAAGCTTTTACTAAGCATGTGCCGTATGCCAAGGCCTTATTCCTTGAAAAGCCCTCATTTATGTAGACCTCTCTGAGTTATTATTGTGTCTGCTCAGGACATACTGAGTGTTCAAACCTTGACATTGACTCTGATCCCCTTGGGGGTGGTCAGCCTGCCTAAAGGGCAGGGTCTCCTACACGGCCTCCTGCCCTGCCGGGCGGGTTCCCCTGCCATGGTACTTATCCCTCAAGGGCCGCGAGGTGTGGGGGACTGCTGACTTCAGCTGGCTCACAGCGCTCTTTTAGAGATACTGCATGGACGTGGGCAGACGGTGGGTCATGAGAATGAGGGGTTTGTGCTCTTAAGCTCTCAACATTTACTTCTTACAGAATTTCCCAAGTCAAGATTTGTACAACCAGGGTTATTACCCAGCCAGAAGTTCTCCAGGACCCCAGTTTCAGGTTGTCTGAGAGCTCCTGGAGTTGGGTGGAACCAGTATCGATGAAGTGATTGCCGTGGGCTCTGCACTGGACCAGGTGCCAGGTGACCCCATCCCACCTGGGAACCCCCCCAACCCAGTGCCAGGGCCTGGGCCTTATCCAACACATTCCCCACCCCACCTCCACCCTCACACCACATTTTCCAGAGGCACCCCCAGTGATATTAAAGAATGAAGTGGGCATTTTCTTTAAATAGAAAGGTTTATCCTGTCCGGTCTTTTTTAATGCTTGAGGATAAAGTCTAACCAAGATTGAACCAAACTCAAGAATGAATGCACTAAAGGGCAAGCAGTATTGAGACTTTATAGAAAATAAAATCCTAGCCAGCCATAATGCCTGAGCCGTCAGCCATCCCCCCAGAGCCCAGGCTTCAGTGAGCGCCCCTCTGCACGTCTGGGGCTAGATGCATGGGAAAGAGCCTCAAGACACAATGAAGCAGCAGGAGTTGGTCTCTGAAAGGATAAGGATAGTTGGAAAATGAGATGAAAAATGAACGGAAGCTGGCTTCCTAAGCTCCCCCATGTTACTGTCAGCCTGGGGCAGCTGTATGAATCGGCTCCGATGTGCTGTGGGGGAGGGGGGCAAGGGGGCGGGGAGGTTGTCTGCTGAGGCCTCTGCTCAGGAGATGCTGCTGCAGAGACATGCTCGCTGCCGGGCGGTGGGGGGGTTTGTCAAAGAGCCACGACCAGCTCAGTTGGAAGGGGGCTGTGTGAAAGGGAGGCAGGCCACTGCTAGACGGGGTGTCTGCTAGATGGTGAGGGAGGGGGTGTCAAGGATGGGACCTACAAGAGGGTCCTGGGATGATATCAGCAAGGTCCTTTCCTCGACCCCAGCAGTCATGAGGCCAGTGTTGGCTCTCCATACGGTTGTTAAACTGCATGCATTTATGCACTTTTCTGTATGTTGTTCTATTTTACAACATAAAATGTGGAATTTTTAAAAAGACCCATTGAGAAAGCCCCGCCCCTGCCCCCTAGTAACTGTAGGACTTTGGGCAGTAAAAGTAAGGGCAGAGGCTCCTGCAGCCTGACTCTGGGCCAGGCACTTGCATGGCAGGACCGTCTAGGAGTTCAACACTATTGTCCCCATTTTACAGATGAAGAAACTGTCCTAGCGCGGTAAAGGAGCATGCCCAAGGTCACGCACCTTGTGGGAGGCGGGGCGGCGTTTGGACAGGAGGGCCATCTGCGGGGGGGCCCGGGAAAGGCCCTCCCAGGCTGGCTTGCCGCCAGCAAAGCCTCAGACCGAACCACATTGTGATGCTGTCCCCGGAGATCAGTTTAGAGGAAGGCCATCCTGTGCGGCTGTAATCAGAAGATGTGCTTTTGACAGCTCACTTTGTGTGTTGGCAGGACGGGCCTAATTCGGTGGGGTGAGTTGAATTGCTCCTCAGAGTGTTTTTTTTGAGTTGGCGCACTTAACGCTTCTGCAGGGCTGCACACAGGAAAATGCCTGTCAGGCTGGCTCCCAGAACACATCCTGGCTGGAAGTGGCCACGGTGTTGAAATGAAAGTGGTTTATAGTTTTGTTAAAGGGGGTATCAAAATATGGATCCTGATTGCTTCCCTCTGGAATCCCTGGTGTGGCCTCGGCCTCTACAGGAGATGCATCTGTCAGCCCCTGAAGTCCCTGTGAAATAGCCTCTGCCCCTCAGGAGCAGTCGCTTGGACAGTCCCTGGGCTCTGGAGAGCCACAGCTGGTGGAGCTCAGCTAGTGGGGACCATGGCAGCCTGGCCCGCCTCCCCAGCCGTCACCTCCCGCTTGCCCGGGCCTGGGGGGTGTAAGGGGGCCTGGGGTGAGGCCCGGGGCCTTGGGGCTGTGGGTGACTGAGAACTACACTATGTACTTGAAGCAAGTCAAGCTGCCCCGTGGAAAGTGTTACTCCACAGTGCCCCATCTGCTCCCCTGAAGCCCTCTGCTCATAGCCCCGGTACTATAATGCCATCCCCATGCTTCCCCAGAATGAGAGGCACTTAGACCTGGAAACAAGTTGGGGAGGCCCCTGGGGCACACAAGCCCCCGTTTTCCTAAAGCTCTCAAGCACATATTGTTAAAAGTGCAGGGTTGTCGTATAGGCCACTCCCAAGAGAGCCCTGGGTGCCCGGTCTTTGTTCACTTTCATGCATCAGGAAAGCTCCCAGGCAGCGCTGGCCAGGAGCGGCCGCGGGGGATAAGTGAGGAGAAGGTTCCGGCTCACGCGTGCCGTCCTGGCCCTGGTAATGAACCTGCGGACCCCCGGCACGGGTCCCCGCTCCGCGAGGCCCGGCTGCAGGGGAACAGCGCTCCGGCGCTGCGCATCTGCTGTTGAGACCCCGCTGGGGCCCTGGAGGCTCAGACCTCCACCTGTCACTCTCTGCTGTGCGCCCCCCTGCCCAGACTTCTTCTTTATCCTTCAGAGAAGTAAGTCCTGTTTGACAGGCCTGGAACCTCCGGTCCCCGGTTGTCACTGTGGGGGGAGCACCACGATAAGCGTGGGTGGGCTAGGTGGTGAGTTACAAAGCCGCCTGAGTTCTTCAGATGAAGCATGAGATTAAAAAAAAAACAAAAAATCCAGCGCTCTGGGGGGGCTTTGGGCGGCCCCAGAGTGAGCCTTGGAAAAGGACGTGATGGAAATTCATTCTCTTCTGTCCTTAGGAATGCACCTCAGGAATAAAATTCAGGGGCGCGCTCTTGGCGGACGGCGAGGCCGCACGCAGAGGTGAGTCAAGGCGGGCAGGCCCAGCTTCTCTCGGCCGGGCTGCACCCCAGCTCTGCCGCTGGCCGTGCCGTCTTGGGCACGCGGGCTGCCTGCGCCTCGCTCTCCCCCTCTGAGAGAATGAGGCTGACCAGAGCACCTGCCTCCTAGAGTTGTTGTGAAGATTAAATGGGTTACTTTGCATCCGGCTCAGAGAAAGCCCCTGGCAAAGCGCAAGCACTCAGGGAATACCCTCTGGGAGCAGCAAGAGGCCTGCGGTCGGGGCGCGAGGGCCCGCCTCGTCCTCTTGCCCGAGCCCTCCTCGCCGAGATGCGTTCTATTTGATTTCGGTGGTGTCCGGCGCGATCGCCCTTGTTTTTCAATCCGTGAGCAACCGCAGGGACTTCTTGAGAGAAATCCTTCTTGAACCCCGTGCGCCTGATGACGTTATAGCTACTTCTCCACTCTTTTCTCCCCCAGATAGCCACACAAGATTTCCACGTTCACTTCTCCCAGGTGAAGAGAGCAAAAATCAGGCTGGGCGAGGGAAATCTGGTCACTGGATGCCACTTGATTTTGTTTTCCATCATCTGCCCTTTCCCCCAGACCCACGCCTCAGAGGGCGTTCGTCACAAAACGGGGAGAAAAAGAGGACACAGACCCGGCTGGCTGGCTGGGCCCTGGACGGTTTCCTCGGGTGCAGGGCAGACTCCACAGTGCTGCTTCCACGGTGAAGCTCGCCGCTGAAGGCCGAGAGGAGAAAACACGTCTCCCCCAGCGTATCACTTCACGCGTGACATTCAAGCAAGGCGTAAAGCGCAAAGCCCACACTCCTCAGCCTCCCTGTTCGTGTGAACCTCCCGAAACAGGAAAGGAGCCCGCCTGGCTGCCCACCCGCAGCCTTAGAAACTTTCCTCCCCTCGTGCCGCGGGATCCTTGCTCAGGACGTGCCGCGGCGCTCGGCAGAGAGCGGGGACAGCAGAGAGCAGCCGGGAGGCGTGTCTTCCTGGCTTTTGAGTTTCAAAAGCCTAGGCCTTCATGGGTGAAAGCAGGGCCCTCCCTCTCCCTCATGCCCCCTCCCATGATAGAAGAAGACTCCTCTTGCAGGGGGCAGAAGAGAAAGAAGTGATCAGGGGGCTGGTGTCCTTGGGCCCCAGAAAGAGGCCCTGCCTCTTCCCAGGGAAATACTAGAGAAGTGGCCAGACTCCGAAAATAGATGTCTGAAGGGAGTGTCTAGAAATCTGAGGCCTGAGGTGGCCTCCAAAGGCTCGCAGAAGCCCTGCAGAAACTTGCTTCTGTGTGCCTGAGACCAGGTGTACTGATGGAACTGAAAGGGGACACGTGGACGGGAACCGGGGACATCCCTGCAGCAGCCTGCGTGGTCCCACAGCTGTGGCCCAAGTAAAGCAGTGGACACCACACTGGCTACCAAGTGGACAGATGATACAGAGGACGGGTTGGCCTGCCCGACGCTTTTGTGAAGCTCCTGAAACATCAAGGCCAAGAGACCCTGTGCCCAAAGAGCGGGTGTCCTGGATGTGCCAGAGAGTACTTTTCCATCCCCCTAACAGACTGGCATCTCACGAGATAAACTGAGCCTTCTGTTTGAAAGCTACAGCTCTGAGATTTGTGGCCCGAGATGCACACACACTGTAAAAAGTATACGAAAGACTGTATAAACCATGGAGCTTGGGCTACCACCGAGGGAAAATAAAAGCACAATCTGTTGAGGGTTTGTTATGTGCCAAGCACTTCTGAAAATCCATCAACGAGGTTCCCCGCATGGTGGTAGAAGAGCAGGGAGAAGCCACCGCGAAGGGGAGGTAGGGAGCGGTTTCACAAGGTGCCACGCACCCAACGGGCAGAGAGAAAGCCAACTGACGTTGACTCTGAAATCAAGGAGATTTCAGAATTCTTAGAGAAGAGTGACTAGAAGGGGGCCCGCAGAGGAGAATGGCAAGGGGGGCTTTGAAAGAGCCAAATCCTGGTGGCGATGGGCATAGGATACCCGGTGACCAGGCCACCAAGCAACTCTGCAGCAGATACTGCAGGGACAGAGGCCGAACAGGACGAGGCACCCCACAAAGCACCCACCGGGCACCAGACACCCCTTTTCCTGGGGCTGGAAAATACATTCGTCACCCCTACCCCCACCCCCAGCCACGGGTGTCACCTCCAAGGAAGAAGGCAGGTGAAAGTGGAGAGAAACAGAGCATTTACCCCACAATGATAAGCTTGAACTTGGCAGTGATGGAGAAAATACCAGTGGAGCGGAGCTGAAAGTCTCTGGATTAGATTATGTCGGGGTGGGAAGGGCTGAGTTACGTGCTCTCAAGAGCAATGTTGCGTTCAGCTGTAGCAACAATGTCACGTTTGCTCACACTCAGTGCATGATTGCGGGTACATGCCAAGGGGAATGTAAGAAAAGGAGCATTGTAGGAGTGTTCCAGAAAAAAAAAAGTGGGAAAGCAGCAAGAAAGCATCCACATGCAAGGATGTGCGGTCCTGCAAAAGGAGTTCACAAGGGGGAAGCATTTCGCCTAAGCCAGAAAGCCAGGCACTAAATGAAATTTGCCCACCAGCCAATTCACAATGGTAGCAACAAAGATAGAGACGTTAGAGGCAGGGACGCCAGAAAGGAAGCGGACTTAGCAGTGCAGGAGACAGCGCCAGCCGGGCTGAAGAGAGGGTATGGGTTTCAGAGGAATTTCGGAGGTAAATGCAGGAGAGCTGACTGCTGTTTGGTTAAGGAAAGGGCAAGGAGAGTGCAGGATTCAGGGCAGCTTGGTGACAATTCCTCTAGTTCAGACATCTGAGTGTGTGGGAGTGTCATTGCCTAGCTGCACCAGGAAGGGCGGGAGAGGGGCAGCAGGAGGGTTGGTGGGAGGTGCTAGGTGAGCGCCACCAGCCGTGATGGGTTCGAGAGGTCTGTGGGGCATTTAGCTGGATTGTTCTCCTCCTAGCCAGGATTTAGAAAGAGACCAAGAAAGGGACAAATACTTGGGAGTCATCAACGTGCAGATGATACACGAAGCGGCGTCACACGTGAGATGGCCCAACGGCAAAGTCTAGAGTGAAAAGAGAAAAAGGGCCCAGGGTTGGCACTCTCTGGAGAAGGCGCAGTGGGCAGAGGAAGAGGCCCTGCTGAGCGCTGGTGACTCAGGGCGTGAGCCGGGGGCCGGGAGCGCCTCGGAACTGGGTGCAGGATTGCCAGAGGGGGTGGGCCGCCTGGGCAGGTCCTGGAGATGCCGGGGCAGCTGGCCCTGGCAGTCAGAGGCTGTGGGTGAGAACGTTTCTGCATTTCTTCTCTCTTCTATGGTTGCATGATTCTAGATGAGCTCTGAGTTGTTAGCAACTGCCAACCAAGGTGGGATTTTGTTTTTGTTTTTCTCCCACTGCTCCCCTGATTTGGCTAGGAGCAGCTAAGTGTAGGCTGGTTGTGATCAGACAGTGGCAGGAGCTATGAGGGGGGGCAACTCTGACCTTCTGAACGGACCCCGGCACCACTGCTCCTCTGAGACTGCCCCCTTTCCAGCACCCCCGGGAACTGCAGATCCTGGAATCTGCAAGAGTCTCTGAAATACTTTGAAGATACGTGGCCAACATGTGCACAAAAAAAGAAGCATCCTGCCGGAACCCAGGGCCGTAGGGTGCACTTTCCTTATAGTGCCTCCCAAACAGAATGCATCCATGCGCTGAATTGTTTTCAAACTTTTCCCATGGCCATTTGTCTCCAGAGGAGGTAGGAGGGCACTGAGGGCTGACTTTAGTTTGGTGTCGAGGCCTGTATAAACTTCTGGTCCATTTTTATCCCCCTACATGCCCCCTCGGAGGGTGTCAATCAGCCTCATTCTCCAGTCACAGAGGAAAATGAAATAAAGTGAACTCTCCTCAGTGCAGTTCTCCTCAGGGAGTGCGTGTGTGGAAAGGTCTCCGAGGCTTCCGTCCTTGCCCTCCTCCGCTGTGAGCTCGGCTCTTGCCGTCCCCAGTCACTTGACACACACCCGCAGGCGTGGTCTCCGACATGCCAGTGCCGCGCGTGCGCTCCGGGATGCCCCTGGTCCCCGAGCCTCCCTTCACCCCAGCACGGTGCCTCGTCTGAGTCTTCTTTTCCGGATTGCGCCACATTCCGTCCCCCTAGGATGGGAGCTCCACTCACCTGCCCCAGAGCCCCACCTACCGAGACCCTCGCCCTTTTCCAGCTCTGAAGAACCTCTGGCAGCCCTGACCCACGCTGCATGGCATGCCTCTCCTATTTGGCATCAACAAATATGAGTGCCAGGTTCTGGGAAACATTGAGTAAAAGGCAGAACTCGCCCTCACGGGGCTTGCAGCCTCATGTCGAAGACAGAGAGAACAGGCATAGGATGCCGTGAAGAAATGCTAGGATGGGTGGAAAAGGCGTCGAACCCAGCAGGGGCTTCCTGATCCCAAAAGGAAGAGGCAGCTGCATCAAGTCCAGAAGGTCAGTGGGAGCCGTCAGAAGACACACAATTCTGGGTCGTAAACAGGAGCTGACTGAGGACAGCCTGGCCGGTGGGGGAAGGAGCTTGGACTTTATCCATCAGGCAGCGAGAAACGGTGGAGAGGGTGTCTGCCGGTGGAGTTAGGGCATAAGGTTCTGTTTTAAAGAGAAGGTCGTCAGCAGCGCCAAGTCACAGCCCACAGCTGGGCGCGGGCCAGGGGAGGAGCCTGCGGAGTGGAAGGCCTACAGAATTACCTATCTGGAATGTCACAGCTTTGGCCCCAGTTTTCCAAAAGAAACTTACTTGCACTTTCAGGAGGTTGTTGAACTTAACTTGCACTTTTAGGAGGGACTAGGTTTTGAGGTTTTGAATACCTAGACTTGAAATTAAAAGGACTGCTTTTCGTTTCTATGGTCAGAGAAGGCGTGAGTTCCGATTTATTCTTATCATTCACTTCATTTTCACTGTCCTTCATTTTGAAACCTTTTTATGAGCCACTTGTGGGCCCTCTGCCCATCAGCAATTTGAGACTTTGAAGGTCATGAATTCCCTGCATTGAAATATTGTCATTTTTGACTTGGATTCAGGCCTCCAATAGATTGGCATAAATGCATTTTACATGGCCTTGGGTGCACGGCTCAGGGAAGCCTCCATTCAGCTTGAATTCCAGCTGTGTACATTGGTGAGGGATTTTAGGATGTTTGTGGCACTCTGAGTAAACCCTGCTTTAGTATCTGGAACTCCCTTCCGTGACCCACCCACACCACCCCCTTTTTCATTAAAAATGTCACCTCAGAAGGACCACAAGGTGGTGGAGCCGGAGCTGAAGCTGTGCTGGGTGGGATGGTGCTGGAAGTCCCAGAGAGGCCAGCAAGAGAGCGGCCGCCATGAGAAGAGCAAGCCGTGATCAAAGCAGCAGAGGGCCAGCTGTCTTCACCTGAAGTTCAGAGCTCCATATTTGGTTAGTCTCTCAAATAAGCCTATTGTCTGATGTGGAAGAGGGATCATTTCACGGGTAAGAGAAGGTACCAGGAGCTCCCTGGTTGAGAGACATGGTTTTCTTAAAGAAATAGTATGTCCGCATTCTGACCTCATATCAGGAGACACTAAAGACTGTTTTTAAAAGGCTGGTGTTTGAAACTTCTATTGCTTTTAAGAACTAAGCTTTAAACCTTGCAGATGTTCCAGAATAAGAAACATAAAACTTCTCGATGAGATAGAGTGAAATGCAGCAGGCAGTGCCCGCTATCCGTGACACATTTGGTGTTCCCATATCCTCCATTCCTAGCATTCCACTTATGCTAAGCTACGTGGAACCAAAAGCAAAGCTTTCTCTCAAAAGTCTAGAAATGCTATGTGGGAAAACAACTGCAAACAAAAAAAAAAGGGATGTGGGAAAACAATTATTTCATTGCGATTTTTAAACATAGGTGGAATGACGGTTCCCTTTCCTGTGAAAATGAGTGCCGTTTTCAGATGTTCAAGCAACGGCTTAGATGGGACCGTGCTGTGCTGTCCTTCAAGTGGTTTGACAAGAGCAAAAGCAGAAACAAATGGCATAGCAAGAATTCACCAGCCTAGACTTTGCCAGCTGCCACAACTATTGTGCTGGGCTTCCTCGCTGCCCGTCACGCAGAGCATAGAAGCATGGGCGCTAGCCAGGAGTGGGCAGTGGGTACCTGGTGAGAGCTGGCGAGGAGGCTGGCAGTGGAGGAGGCTGAAGACACAGGGCAGCAGAAGGGGACGGCGGCAGCGGCTGTGGAGGCAGGGGAGGAGGCTAGGAGGCCAGAAGCAAAGGGGGTGGCTTGGGAGGTGGGGAGAGGAGGAGAGGGGAAGGCAGGAGGAAGAGAGGGCAGAGGAAGGGATTTCCCAGGAAATTTCCGGTTTTGGCAGAAGGAGAGATGATGAGGGAAGAGAAGAACCTGGTGGAAGTGGGCACTTTGAAAGTCCGTGTGGAGCGGAGGCGATGCTGGGGACGGAAGATAAGAGGGGGAAGCCTCGTAAACCAGAGGAAGCACTGTTCTGTACTAACAGTTGATTTCTCAGGAGAAGTGATTCTTTTCCGTATTTCATATATCTTCAGCGTGTCAGGTCTTTTTTAAACAAAGAAAATAATTTTTAAAATAAAAATATTCATAAGTGAATTTAGACAGTTACCTATATTAAGTTTACTCAAGTTTGAAACAAATAGAGTTGCTCCACCTATGATGGAAGGGAATGTAAACTACTGGCCTCATCAAAAACGAGTCAGCCTCATTAGTGGGTGTCTCTTGAAAGTAGTTAAATAAGTAAATAATCCCTGAGGTGGGTAACAGGGAGCAAAGTGTTCTTCTGAATCCCACAGCTTCTAAATAAAAGGGAAGGGAAACATCCCTGAGGCTGCAGACTTAGCCACAAGCAAAATTATGAAGCCGAAAAAGGGCCTTGCAACTCCTGGTCTCCGTCACCCAGACAGGAAGATTCCCCCGCTCCCAGAAACTGCCTGACCTGTGGCAGCACTCAACAAACCTTTTATGAGTGAGCGAGCGAGTGAAAGTATGAATGAATGAGTGAATGAATGAAAAAGTGAGCAAGCAGCGCCTGCAGGCCAGTAGGGAAATGAGAGTAGACTGGAATGACAGACCAGAACGGTAAACCAGAAAGTGTCTTGGTAGCGGACGTGGAGCAGGCGGGGGCTCCAGGGGTCTCCAGATCTCCCCCTCCCGCTCATTCAACAAGGATTGACTGAGCGCCTGCCATGTTCTCGCCAGCAGTGAGGACACACGAGGCTTACGTGGGATAGAGCTCCTGTTCTGGAGGGCGGGGAGGGGGGCTGAAGAGTATCGTGAGACGATTCCAAAGCAAAGGGGTGACGAAGGCCCAGTGTAGGGCCGGACGGCCATGGCGGTGCCTGGGGAAGACCTGGGGCCACATGGCGAGGGACGGCTCCCCGAGGAAGTGACGTGGCTTCTGCCTACGGCCAAAGCCCGGGCCGCGTGGGCCTTGCCCTGGGCAGCAGCACCAGGCGGGCAGTAGAGAGGAACCCCAGTGGCTGACGGCCTCAAGCCTCTGCTCAGAAGAGTCAAATGATAGGGAACCTGCAGACATAGTAGTGGAAATGGAATAACCCTTGAGGAATTAAGAAGGACAAGAAAAAAGGAGAAAAACAAACTACGAAGGACAAGAAAAAAAGAGGGGAAAAGAAAACAACTCATGCGCAAAAAGGCGCTGATCATTCGCCACAGGGGAAAGAATGAAATCTGGCCCAGGATGCTGAGTTGAATGTGAGCTCTCAGCAAGATGCGAGGTTGACTTTCCGAGAGCTGGCGCAGTGATCTCAAGGGTCCCCTCCCCACCTCCTTCCTGCTGGAACAGGCCACTGGCCTGAGTGGTGGGAACAGTGTTCCTAAGCCCATACCTGGGTCCACCAGGGCCCCATCCATAGGAGCCTCAGTCACTCACTCATTCACTCATTCATTCATTCATTTCACAAATGTTTTGTGATCACTAAATGCCAGCAGGCATGCTGCCTGCTAGGATACAAAGAAGGGTAACTTGAGCATCCCAAGTCCAGTCAGTCAGTGGGGACTCCCCCCCACCCCCAAGTGGTGCCTCCTAACTCGCTAGGTGCATAGAGACAAACTACTTAGCCTCTCTGTGCCTCAGTTTCCTCATCTGTAAAATAGGGATGATAGCACAGGCTTGACACTAAAGATGTGTGGAAGGAAGGACGGACACAGGGGAGGAGGGGAGTGGGAAGGAGAAGGAGGTGAGCTGGGAGGGAGGGAGGGAGGGAGGAGGGAGGAGGAAGGCACTCACCTCACTGGTGAGGACCGAAGAGCAAATAAACACTCAGTTAGCCCAGTGCCTCGCGCAGGGTGGCATCTTCAAACGCCGGCAATGCGCAAGCCAAGGGGCCCAGGGCAGATGCTAAGAGCAGCTAACACCGAGTGCTTCACGCACGGAGGTCCCGGCACCCTCAGCTCCCGCTCCCGCGAAGGAGAGCTCCGGGCACGGAAGGACGCCGTCACCTGCCCGAGGTCAGAGCAGGGCGAGTGGGTGGCAGAACGCCCGACGGGGTCCCAGGGCCGCGGGGAGTCAGCCCAGCACAGGAGGAGGTGGAGCACGTGGCGGGGAGCCCCCTGAACGGAGCACTGCGCAGGCCATGCTGCGGGCTTGGACTTTATCCTGCAAGCAATGGGGAGCCGCAGGCGAGCAGGCGGCCAGAGTGGCACTCTGGAAACACCCCAGGGGCGTGGGTTTGAGGAAGGTGGGTTGGAGGAAGGAGGCCAGCGGGAAGGCGGCGGCAGGGGCCCCGGGAGAGTGGCTGCGGGTCTGGACACATTCTTGACAGATAGAGAAGACAGAATTGGAAGAAAGTGGCAATTGTCGGTTGAAAAGGCTGAAGGAGAAAGGCTTCTGACTGCTGAAACTGGGAGGACCGCGGTACCATCTCCTGAGCAGGAAACGTGAGAAGAAAGGTCGCCATGACGCTCTCAGGAGCAAGAAACTCCCTAGGATCCGAATTCAGGGAAGTCTCCCGTTGCTTTTTTTGTTTAACTTTCTTTAATTATTAAAAAAACTTTAAACTTAAAAAAAAGTAGGAATAGTACAGTATCTACCACCTAGACTCAATATTTATCAAAATTTAAGTTTGCCACATTGGTTTCATATATACATAATATATATTTACATATATTTATATATTATTTTATCTTGGTGTTTGTTGTCATTGTTGTCCAATCATTTTAAAGAAAACTATAGATGTCATTGCCCTTAAACACTTCACAACGTGTCACCAAAAAGTATTTAGCTAAACAGTCACACCTCAAGAAATAATTATCTAATACCTAATAATGAATTCCCCTAAGAGTCCCCAGAGCTATTTTATACTTTTTTCAAACCTGGATTCAGTTAATGACTCTAGATTGCTTCTGTTAGATCTCTTAAAAGTCTCCAAATCAACAAGTCCCCCATATTTTTCATGCTGGTTTACTAAAGACACCAGGCCAGCTGCCTGGGGGAGTGTTTCAGTCTGGAATTGTCCAACTGTTCCACCGCAATGTCGTTTAACTTGCTCCTCTACTCCCTGCATTTCCAGTAAACTGGAAGGAAGACCCACGGGCTTGACCAGACTCAAGTTCAACATTTTGGCCAGCATACGTCATTGGCGAGGCTATGAAATTCACATCACACCCCACCAGTGTCAAGGCCTTGGGCTCAGAATACCATCCTACTACTGGTTCCAGGTCTGGGACAGGCAATATTTAAGAAGGTGAGACTTGCTCTAGAGAGCAGAGAAATGCCCAGATACTAATGGGCCAGCTCAAAAGGACACAAGAGCCAGCTGGAGGGATCCCCACAGGTCAAATCTGGGACAATTTGAACAGCAAAAAGAATGGTTAAAATTGGTTAAAATGTATTGAATAAAAATCAATAAACCTCAATCAAAATACACGAAATAGCAAAAACAATCCTGCCACTTCAAGAAGCAGCAGGAGATAGCACTGACTGGCTGCCTCCTCTGTTGAACGACAGTGTGTCTTGAATCCACATACTCTGGGCTTGACTTAAATCTGCCCAGGACCCCAGCTACCCCTCATGTGTGCCTGGAACAGTCAGTGAAGGTGATGAGAACTGAAACTGTATATTTTTCCCCGAAACACTTTGGAAGTTTCACTGAGAAAGACAGCTTGCAGAATACCACATTCTCAGGTTAAAATTAAATTGACAGCATCTTCCAGAACTTCCCTAATATTACATCATTCTTGTCACTATTGGAAAAAGAAAAACAATAAGTTTCAGATACAAATTTAAAACTATACTTTGCTAGTCAATTTTCTTCTTACATTTGTACCATTTCAAGAATGAGTAGTGGTTTATCTGTGAGAACTAGACTCACTTTCTTCATAAAAACAAAACACCACTTTATAACAAAATCCTACTTAAAGACAATATGCATTGGTTCATTAAGGAGCACTGTCTTTAGATAGATTTTTCTCTTCACACAGTAACATACTAAGCCACCCTCTAATCCGTGCTACAGAAATCACACAAGCTGAGACAGAACTGCTGATTTCCTAGTAAAACCTTACAGCACGAACCTTACTCTACAAAAGGACAATCAAGCCAGCAGCACGAGACCTGGGGAGAGATTCGGGTGAGCAGCCATCCCAAGGATGAGGGAAATAATCTTTATACAAATATAAGCAGGAAGATTGAGTTCAAAAAGGGACACTGAATATTTCTTGAATTTCTTCAAGAAATTCAAGAAATGATAAGTTTCATATCAGAAAACGACTCCCGAAAGCAAGTTCTGTTGGGATTTTAACAGAATCTTGATTGTCTCCTATCTCTATCAAGAGTTTTGGAGCCTTATTTTGAGACCCCTCTTTCCTCCTTTTCATTGTACAGACTTTTGTTTAGAGGTCCAGCCAACAAGCCCTGGAAGGCCCCTAGGAAGGGTGTACTGTAATGTTTAGCTCAGAACACGGTCTGAGTGAAGGTTCCCAGGCCCCCTCTGCAATGCCGCCGTCACACCTTCTACCCTAGCTCTCGGCCAGCTCTCCATCTTTTGTCTTGAACTAGAAAACCTTGTCAGCTCCGAAATTTCTTTAAGGCTGCAAACTTTGAAAAGCAGTCCCATTAATCATCTAACAGCAAGAGTTTTACAAACACATTTCTAGAAAACTACAGTTCACATTCATCTCCAAATCTGAGATCAATAAGCCATTAGGGGATTCCCACCTGGTTTCAGTACTGGCTTGAAGTTTGCATCGTTTTATTGTGTAGACATTAAACATTATTTTTAAATATTACACGTTAATTTTTTTTCCTGGCTAGTGGGTTTGAAACAGGGAGAACAGGAGCATCAGCCACGGGGGCAACGGTTCTCACTAACGGGTGCGTGCCTCTTCCATGCCGTCTGCAAAAGGAAAGGGACTGCAGCGTGGGTTTCAAAAACGCCTGGGAGCTGGTTTCTAAAAATTCATCTTTGCTTGGCATAAACCATATTTTTTCTGCACAAGTATTCAGTTCCCACAAAGGGAAAAGAAAACAGAAAACAAACAAAAAAGTCAGGAGGGCCGTCAGGCACATGATGGAAGGACCAGTTACGTATGGTTTTCAAAGTCAAAGTGGGCACTCAGTGGCGGCAGAGGAATCGTCCTTTCATTTGGCACACACGTGAGCGCTTTCCCGAGAAGTTAAAAACGTTTAGATCTGCAGGATGGCACTCCGGCAGCCCGAATCTCTTCCCACCGAGACCTGGGTTTACTGCACAGCTGTTTAAGTACCAGGCAAGCCAACCAGCTCTGCTAATCCCAGTGTCACCTGCCAACACATTCTCAGCTGAGGATTAAGTCAAACTCATCTTGCTAATAGAGGTGCAAGTTTTTGTTACCGGCAGAAGTTATTAATTCCGTGTTCAGCTGGCACAGCCCTTCCTTGGGACTGGCTGGGGTGCTCTCCCGCAGCAGTCCGTACCTGCGCCACCTCCCCATCTTTCGAGCTGCCTCTCAGTGTTCAGCTGTGGACATCCTGAGAAACACCACCAGCACACGGTAAATGAACCTTGGAGGATAAGAAAACAAAACACCTTTTCTTTGTACTGTCACTGCATTTTCAGAGGCCACGAAGTGAGCCGTGATTCCACCGGCTAGTTAGTCAGCAGAGCTACAGCTGACTGGTGGCTAGTGTGTAAGCTTCAGGACCCCCTTTAAGCTTCTGAGCACTAGACTGAGGCTCTTGACTTCTTCCTCCTTTCTACCAATTATTTAAACTGAACTCCTGACGCGGGACTAAGCTGTGCCGCAGCTGTCGGGGACAGTCACAGAGGAGCATCTTTGGTTCTCGGGGTACCTCATCTTAAAGAGAACATTCCCCAGGAGTCTTAATGGGTTAGCGTGGCGAGCAATGTAAGTCATCCTTGCAGTTAGCTTCTCCACCTGCCGTCACAGAGGCGGTAAGCTGACGTTCCTTTAATAAGCTGCTTTTCTTTGGGACAAGCTTCCTTGGTGAGAAGTTGAATTCAATATATTGACTCCCCAGAACAAGAATTCCCACCCCAAATCACAAGCAGAGCCATTATTATACCCATGTCATAAAAAACTTTCCAGTCCCTCTATTATCCTAGCAGGCTCCTGGCTAAACACAGGCGCCTTCTGCAATCTGACAACTTTACTTTGGAAACTAGTTTCTTGAGTTCTGTGTCTTCTGGGCAAGAAGTTCTCCCCAAACCATGGCAGAGAGGAGCCCCTCTTGCTGCGCTCCAGTGGCCTCGTGGTGGGCGGGCCCTCCCCGTGGAGATCTTGGCACGAGCTGGCAGCTCTAGCTTATCAAAACGAAGTTCAGGGAAGGGTCCCGTGGAAGACCGTCCCTTGGTCAAGTTCCCTCTTAGACTGTTTTAGGTCGAGACTGGGGATGTTACTATTTCCGCGGCCTCGTCCGTTGCTCGTCTTCAGTCTGCTGAGGCCTCGTCGGGGCAGCCTCACGCTGTGACTCTCTGCTTGCCTGACACGTTGCTTCCCAGGGACGGTCCCTCGGGCCAGACGCAGCGAGGCCGCCCGAGCGCGGATTCCCAACAGGGCCGGCCACGCCTTGGGGCGCAGGCCTGCAGAGCCGCTGCCAGCGGGCTCTCCTCCTGGGCGATGGTCATCGCCACCGTCCTTTGCCTGCGTTTCTTTCCTCAATGAACTGAAGCCCACCGGCTCCCGAGCCTGCCAGTGACGCCCAGGGCAGCCTGGCCCGGAGCCACGAGGACGGCGCACAGCAACCCTGCAGGCGAAAACGGAGGCTGCACCCGGCCTGGGGGCGGCCGCAGGGCAACGGCCTAGCCCTGACCCTGAAGCTAGTGTGTTTTCATTTTTGTTTTTTTAATGTGAGCATAATCCCTACTGCTTATGTTCTCCCACTGACGGGTTTGCCTCCCAACAGCATGAGAACACTGTAAAAGAAAAGTTTCTCAACCTGCAGAGTGGAATGTCGGCCCTATTCCTGTCTCTTCTGGCCTCTCGAACACACGAATGCCTACTTAGCAATATGGGATCGCCAACACGCCAAAGCCTTGCGGGAGAATTATAGTGCTTTGCCCTCCTCTACCCTGGAAAGCCGTCCTCGGAGACCTGCTACTCGATACAGGGAAGGACAGGGTAAGGCAGCCAGTCTGAATTAGCTGTGGGTAAGAGCTACCTGAGGGTTTGCCAGAAGCACAGATTCCTGGACCCCACCCTAGAAGTTCATGATTTGGTAGGTGTGGAATTTGGGAATGACTTATCTGGAACCACCGACAAAGCTGGCTCTTTCCACATCTTTAGTTCTGCCCTCCCATGAACAAGAAAATTATTGAAGTATTTGCGCTTGGTTCCCTTTAACTTTTCCTCCCACACGACCCTCCCAATTCCCAGGAGGAAGGGGTCGTACCAGCTTGCCTCGTGGTAGGCTTCTGTGGGGGCTGAAAGCAGAAGTGACCTGTGGCCAAGCCCTCCTCCCGGCTTTTGTGAAATGATACAATATCCCAGAGCGGAGAGGAAGGGCCAGAGCCCACAGAGGAGGGGGCACGCAGGGGGAGGGACGGCAGCCAGCAGCTCCTGCCACGGCAGGACATTACGTCCCGCGGCACGGCGCGTCCCCACCAGGTTAACAAGGCTCCAGTGGGCAGAGGTTGCAGGTATATGGAGGGAGACCAGGCCCTGTCCTTGGGATTCCAGCCTTGACAAAGGCTCCTGTGCCCAGAGGGTGGCAAGGAGGTATATCAGTCAGGGTTCAATCAGAGAAATAGAACCGGCAGGAGATTAAACATAGATAGATTGATAGATAGATATTCCATTAATTGGATTGATTAAAGGAAATTGGCTTACACAATTATGGGGATGGCTAAGGGGCCTCCACAAAGCTGTCTCCACATCGAACGCTGGTGCCCCAAGGCCACAGGCAGGAAGGCGGCTGGGAGCTCAGGAGCACAAGCTACACGCCACTACCATTCTGACCAGGTTTTCCTGAGTGGAGCTGAGCACACACACATCTGGCCCAGGGTCAGACAGCCTGAGGGGAGGTCACAGGGGAAGGGAGGGCACTTGGGGCCCAGCTGCAGCTTCACCCTCACGCAGTGAAACGGCAGGCGAGCAACGCGTGTGTGCTGCAAAACGGCTGCCGCTGCCTCCCTCCCATCCCCCCCCCAAGTCTTGAGACCATGTCCCTGTAGGCCAAGGGGATAAGGAACATCTGAGAAGGGGGAGTTCCGGGAGCTGTAGCTCCGCCTTGCCACGGGGCAAGCGGCAAAGCCAGCACGGGAAGCAAGAGGAGCTCTGGCTCCCAAGGAAGCACATCTGGCCAGAAGATACTGCGGCAGGAAGCAGCGGACCAGAGGACGGGGGCCCACCCTAAATACCCTGCTCCAGGTGGAGCCCGGGGACCTTTGCGAGATCCTGCAGGGAATTTCAAGAATTCTGAACATCAAAGTTTCTGCTAGCATGAAAGGAGAAGTCTAGGTTAAAATTATTTTGATTTAGAGAAGACAAAGTTATGTGATATAAATGTGGAAATATAATCCAGTAAATACTTTTCTCATCTTAGGTTGGCATTAGATAAGCTCCCTCCTAAAACTGTCTTCATTAAGTTTCCATTTGCCATATGGCCTTGTGATACCATCAGTAGAAGATACAGCAGAATGAACACCGCTGCTATATTTGTTGTTAAAAGCATACATCAAGGGCATTATTTAGTTTTCTGGCCCATATATAAGATCCAGGTAGAAGACTAGCATCAAAATAGTCCAGAGATGCCACAAATGGAAGTAGGCAAGGAGTTAATAGGCCATTTTGGCCCAGAAACGTATCTCTGAGGATTTCCAAGCAATCGTCTATTTGAGTTAGAACAGTATGTTCTAACTTCATTAGGACATCTTAAAACCATGCTGCCCTTTCCCATAATAATTGCTACCCGTAACAATCCCCGCACTGCTCTAAGCATTGCTGGGTTTTTTCCTTGGACAGAACCACCCACTCCCCCTCTCCAGCAACGGCTGGGCTCCAGACCCTTGGCTTTTCCTGCCCCAGAAACTCTGCAACTGTATTCTTGGCCCCACCCAAGGAGCTGCCATTCAAATCCCCTTAAAGTGTTGAAACTGAATCTTCTAGAATCTGTGGGTTTTTTAGTTTTTGTTTTTGTTTTGTTTCTTTAAGTGGAACATCACTGATACAAGCTCTGTGTCCTTTTGGAAAATATCTGTACCTATGTCAAATTCTAGAGAAATCTGCTCCTAAAATCCCAAGGGAACTAGTAAATTTTCCTTCTTCTGATACCAACTGCAGAGCTGCCTTGCTGCCAACACAGCCGTGGAGTTTATCCACAATGGCCTGGGGAGAGCACAGAGGCCCCGCCTGGCTGAGGTGTCCGCGCATCGCCAAGTGTGTTTTGGGAACAGTGTCTTGTGTCTTCGGGGTTAAGAGCTGAGGAGTTGGCCGTGCACTGGGGCGGGACGTACAAGGACGGGGATGGGACACACCAGATCTTGGCCCTGGACTCTGCCGTGGACTAATTAGGGGGCCTGGAGCCAGGGACCAAATTGGCTGAAGAACGGGAAATATTGTAATCTACCTCATAGGGGTAGAGCCTTGATTAAATGAGGATGTGTCTAAAGAGAAGTACCTAGCAGGCGCTGGAAAGTGAGGCACTGCTTCCATGTGGCCACATGCATGTGTGCACGTCACAAAGGCCATTTCTCTACAAGCTTTATATACGGCAGTCGCACAACTCTCTAGAACATGGTATACCCATAGCCTTCCGTTGTAGTGATGTCTAGAGTCAGGATCAAACATAATGCTTCAGGGGAAGCAATGAATAAATAATCTCTCAAAAAATTCTACCAAGAATGCAAGAAAGAGAAAGAAAAGAGACAAGAGAATCTGCTTGTTCTCAGGGAAAAAAAAAAAAAAAAATTACTGAATGCCCAGAAGTGGGGCCCACTTGAGCAATTAGGATTCTGCATGGTCTTTTCAAAAGTAGCATCACGTCTTCAAACACCTATGCATGAACACTGAAGGAAAGTTCATTTTTATACATGGCCATTAGTTAGCTGTGATGGGGACAGAGGCAGGGGAGTTGGATGGGAAGGGTTTGGCAGAACATAGGGATTATTCCAAACTTCCCTGCTGAAGATTCCTCAGACTCAGATGACGGACACACAAAGGTGGAGGCAGGCAGACCCAACCAATTTTCTCAGGCCCTTTGTTTTTTCAACAGAAGCTAGAAATCCATATTTTATACTAAACTGCCCTATTTTTAAGTGTTGGCAACTGTTTCAATTTCTATAACACAGTCTGCTCATCTCCCCAGGCCCTGGGGCTTCCGCTGCGCAACCTCTGCCGGGCACCTTTGCTCCCTGACCACCGGGGAGCTCCCTGTGAGAAACTGAGAAGCAAATGGAGGGCTCCATCCCCCGTGCGGGTCACTACTCCCTTGGGGGCGCTGCAGTGGGCACGGAGATTTTCTTTTGTTCTCTCTGGAATTCAACTTTCTAAGCATTCCCAAAGGCTTTACTATTAGGACTTCTTATTGATTCTTGGGGAATCTGAACGAAAGGAAATAGTACAACACACACATCGCTATTTCCCAGAGCCACCCCCCTGTCCCAATAAGCAAAAGGCACAATGACTCTGCGCCTTCTCTGATTGGCTCAAGTGCCCCTGTGTTCCGGGGTCTTCCCTCTCGGCAGAGGGCATCACGGCAATCCACAAATCCTTTTGGAACAACTCGATACGCAAGTTGACATTGACATTTTGTGGCATTTTACAGAGCTGACCATACTGGATTTTTCTGTCCTCTCAGACACCTTGGCCTCTGGGGCACTGCACACATCTCTTTGCTTCTTACAGGGCTTGTGCCTTCCTCTCTGGCCTCTCTGCTCCCAACGACACTGCAAGCACCCAGTAAGCGATATGGGCTGTTCCCTCCCCGCCCCTGCCAAGCTCTCCGGTGGCAACAGAAGGACCCCCACAACCTGTACTCAACCCAGTGGGCAATGTCAAGAGGGTTCTGTGGCCAAATGAGTCTGGTAAAATGCAGGCTGAGTGGCACGTTTCTCTAGAGCAGGGCTTCCCAGAGCCTTTAGAATATTAATGTACCTGAGAATCCCCAACAGAGTCGTTCAAAGTTACTTAACCCTGGAAGTCTCCTATTGAGAAGCCTCTTAAAAGGCGAGTGCTCTGTGGATCACACCCTGGGAATCGTCATTATTCCAACAATCCTAGACTGAAATAATCCTAGACTGGGCTGTATTTGGGAGAGAAGGCTGCAGGGACCATGAGTAAAACTCCTGATGATCTTCAAGTTTATGAAAGCCTCAGAAGGTCGTGAGCACTTTCTCTCCCCTCACCAAACTGTGACTGAGTCCCTCAGATTCTAGTGGATAAAACACAACCCATGCCCTCCAAAAGTTCTCCTTCTTTGATAGTCTGCCACAAAGCCCCAGAGGAAAGAGGCTCAGCCAATCTATTCTAATGCTCCTGTGATTGCTTTGGTGACATGCAAGGGGAGATGCAGAGAGGAGGCAAAGTGGAAATTAAGCTTAGGAGAACCTCAGAGGCTGACATAAAAATGTGTCTGTCACAAAGGGGTAATGAGATGTGAAAAGATCCAAGAAAGTAACCGTTGGGAGAAACAGAAATTAGTGAACAGACAGAGAAAGAAAAGAACAGGAAAAGCCTCCTATTACAGAGGAGAAGCCAGCATGGAAAAAAGAAAGCCTGGATGCTGCAATAGCCGGGACACTAGTGCTCTGTTCTGGAAGCTTGACGTGATCGTATCTGAGGCCTGGAAGAGCCCCCACGCTGGCCAGGCGAGGCTTAGGGATTGCCCAGGGCCACACAGCGAGCACCAAGTCGTGGTGGAGCTGGAATCTGAAGCAGTCTGCTCTAGAGACCCTGTGCAGAAGAACTGGGGATGGGGGAAGAGTGGAGAAGCAGGAAGGAGAGTGTGGCAGGAAGTACAGTGTCAGTTACCACAGAAGCACACATCAGATAAGAACTGGAAAGTATTTTGGATTTGGAAATTAAAAGGTTTAGAAAGTACAATCAAGTAGCGTCACAGAAACAGAAGCCAGTTTATTAGATGCTAAAAGTTAGAAGTAGATGGGTATATAGCATTTACATTTGTTTGAGAAAGTTGACCTCAAGGCAAACAGAACACTCTGGAAGTAACTTTGGACACACTGGTTGCTTTAATAACCCCAAAATCTCAGTGGCTTAAAACTATAGCAGTTTATTTCTTCCTTTCTAAATTAGAGTCCAATGAGATTTGTGGAGGCGACACGCTCTGCTCCACACATTCATTCAGGGACCTAGGCTCCTTCTGCTATGTGGCTCATCCATCTTCTAAGACCTCATAGTCCTCTACTGCACCTTTGACCCTTCAGACAAAGGAAGACATTGTGAGTGGAGGATGAGGGTGAAGGGAGGGCAGAGGCTAGGCTTGGAAGTGGTAGGCATCACTTCCATCCACATGACCCCACCCTAACCAGAGGGGTATCCAAGAAATTGGGAAATGGGTGTGGATGTGTGCCCAAGAAAGGAAAGAGCAAACAAGACACAACTTCCAGTCCTCCCTCCCCAAAATATATATATATATTTATAAAGATAGATATAGATATATCTCCCCCAGTTGAGTCACCTAGATAATCCAGAACAATTGGCCAGCCAATTGCTATCTCTAGCTTTGCTTCTGAAATGTGAAGCCAGAAACTCTAAGCTCTTCACCATCATATTTACTCAGAGGTCAGAGGAGCTCAGCCTCTGACACTCCCTGAATAGCCAGCATCATGAGGAAGGAGAGGGAAAGCACCTGATAAACCTGACCTTGAAGCAAGTTAACAGATGCAGGATGGTGTCCAAAAAGTGCCGGAAACAGGACACCCTTTTGGACATCTACAAGTGGATACATGCAGTGTAGAGCATACAAAGGCGGGACTGGAGATTAGGTGTGAAGAATCCCTTCCTCTGGGTGACTGGCCACCTCTCCCTGCCTCCTAAATCCTGGCATGCTGTTGAAAAACTCTGCCCTACCTCCAAGACCCAGCACACACAGCGAGCCATAATGGGCTCAGCAAGTTCTTTTACTTATGGAAGGTGATCTGAACACACACAGCTTACAGAAATCCAATAATTATTTATTTCCATGAGATATATACTGCCTCTAAGTTACGCAAGCTTGCAGTTTTGACTTCTCTCCCTTCTTAAATCTCAGTTGAAGGGATTTACTGACATGGAAAAGGAAAAGGCTAGAAATCTAGTATTGAATTGAAATTGGATGAATTGCTATTAACTCAGGAATTTTTAATATATGTGCACAGTTACAGCTGTTGTGTGTGTGTATATAAATATGAATGCGTATGCATATTTTCCAGCTCTGTCTGCTGAAGGCGCCCAGACACGGTGAGAGCCCAGCAGCAATGAGCACACTGAGTGTCCAATCTTGGTTTTTAAATGTCATTATCCTTCACTAAAAGGAACCAGAACTCCTTGGAGAAATGGCTGATTACATCACTGAGTTAGGAAAAGCACAAGACAGCCTGGAAAAAATTTTTTTTCATCAGAAGATAAGAAAATACTCAAAAGAACCATGGGGCAAAAAAAAGAATAGGAGTCAGCTTGAAGGGACCCCTCTTGGCAAATCTAGAAACTCTGACCACCTAAATAGACAACGAGCATGCCACTGGCAATTGAGGAGAGTCCACACAGTGCTGCCATCTCTGGTGGAGAAGGTTGGATCTGAATTTGACTTTATTGTGAAATATGTAAAGTGGGTGCAAAAGTACGTCAGCAACTCAGACAAGTAAGTGTGTTGTGAGATAAAGAGCCTTTGGTAAGACATGTCACCCAAAAGCCTTGACAGCAACCCCATCTAAATATATGCCAACCTCGTCTGTCTGACAGCCATGCAGTCACAGTTACGGTTGGTGGAGCGCCACATAGTGTTGGACTTTGTTACTACAGGGCAAAAGGATGATGGCAAATGATGACCTCTCACCTATCCATAAACAAATGTATTTCTAGTAGGTTTTCCAGTGGTCTCTCTGCCCTCATTTGAAAATTTAGAAAGTGGGTACCTGAGGTAGCTCACCACTGTCCAAAGACCCTTTTCTTGCTTGTTGGGACCCAAATTGACCCCTCTACTATCAAGAAACTTTCCAAGGACAAGCAGAAGCCTCTCATTCTGGAGACTGCAGAAAATGTGGCTCGTGTCCTCAAGGCCGCCACATAGGTGGAGCATTATATGCTCACCCAGAAAGATCTACAGGGAGTATTCGGCAAAGCACCCTCGGCTGCCCTGGCGCCTCCAGGCAGAAAACAGCTGCAGGTGGGTGCTGTGGGACCCTCCCTGCAGAGCCCCTTCTGCACCAACGGTGTCACATGAGACAGAAAGCAACGCAGAAACCCACCTAAAGAGTAAAGATTAAAGTTCACCTTTGCACTCGTGGGAGACAAGGCCCCACAGGCTTAGCCCCGTCCCCCTCCCAACTCAATTTAAATACTAATTGATTTTGAGTAACTTATGTATGATAGGAAAAGCAGTCAGTACCAGTTTTTGTTTTATGACAAAAAGGATTCTGTTTTTGTTTAAAAGTACAGTACCAGCGTAATGAGTGTAAGAGCCAAAGTCTTTGCTCCAGTTACAGCAGCTCCGTC
>JAQZBX010010296.1:0-44532 GCA_029593785.1 Cabassous unicinctus | reverse complement strand
ATAAAATGATATATATTATAAGTTGGGTAAATGGATCTAAAATGTTTTAAAATACATTATTTGGAAGTTGATAAAGAATAATCAGATTTGATAAGGCAAACAAAAGTGTTGTAATTTCTCATGTAAACTCTAAAAGAATATTAAAATACTGCATCTTATCCAAATAAATGGAAGAGACAATTTAACAAAAATAATCAGTCCAAAAGAGGTATTCAAGAGAGAAAAAAAAGAAAAAAGTGCACAAATAGAACATGGACCCAGATTTAAATGAAATAATTATATTGAATTATGTTGAATTATATTAAACAGTAATTAAAATGAATATAAATGTTCTTCTTAAAAAATTAAAGTTGTCATGTGTATTTAAAAAGAAACATATCTATATAGATAATAAGAAGTTCATCTAAGACATACAGCATACAGCAAAGTTGACAGTAAAAGAAAACAATTTACCATGTAAACATTTAAAAAATAGTAAACCTTATTTCACTCTGTCAATATCAAATAAAAGAGATATTAAAGAAAAATACTAGAAATGGACTTTGTATTCATAACAATACAAAGGCTTGAATTCCCAGAAAAACATAGCATTTTCAAATGTCTATGCACCTAATAGTATGATTTTTGAACGGTGATCGACAATGTCACAGAATTGGGGATTTTTTTTACAATCTGTCAGAGATTGATAGAATAAGTGGAGAAAATATAAACAAAAATATTGAATATTTGGTCAACATGAAAAGTATATTTTACTTAATGTACAATATATAGAACAATTCAAACAATAGCAAAATACACCTTTTCCTATGCATTTAAACAAGTGTAAAAGCAAGAGGGAGAAGGAGAAGGTAGAAAGCACAGTCATCCTGTCATAGGCAGTGCTGAGCAGGGAAAAAAAGTGGAGGCATAGAGATGGGGACAGACATGGACATGTTCTTATGATGGGGCATAAGATATGCAGATGGGGTGGATGTAGGGTGGAGGGAATGTGAGAAGTAAAGAAAGGCAGCAGAGTTGTCATGGAACCCCTGTCAGGTGGAATCCCTGAACATGGAAAGTGGGAGCCAGAGGAGGAGCAGGCTCCTGGGAAGAGCTGAGAGTTCTGTGTTGGCATGTTAGATGGATAGCAGAAAGCATTATGAAGTAGCTTTGTGTTTATCAGGACTATGTGGAAAGTATTGGGATGGATTAATAAGTGCAAAAGTCATGTCAGTATAGGTGGTGTTTAAAGCCATGATGCCCCAGTGAGGGAACATGTTGCTGAAGAAGAAAAGGAGTCCAAGGAAACACTTATACTGAGAGGCTTTGGAGAAACAGAGAACCTAGCAGAGAGGCAGAGGGGAAAGGGCATTGAAGTCAGATAAACAAACAGGAGGTGCAGTGTACCAGAAACTGAAGAAAGCATTTCAAGGAGGTGAGACCAACTGTGTTAAATGCAGTTGATGGAGTAAATTAGAAGAGAAAAATTTGGGAGTAATGGAAATGTTTCAAAATTGGATCCTGATGAGGGTTGCACAACTCTGCACACTTACAAAAATTATACCTTAGTAGTTGCTTTTTAAAAAAATAATTTCACACATTCCTTCCATAGGATTAAGCTTTTCTATTCTAATATATTCACCCAGGGGAAATGAAAACACGTTTCTAAAAAGGACTTGTACATGGATATTGATAATATCTATATTCATACACATATTATGAATACAAACTTGAAGAATGGAAAAATCCATGAAGAGGAAAATAGATAAACATTTTAGAACATAGTTATTCTATGTCAAAGAACTCAATAATAAAAGCAGAGACAACCACTGAGCCACACATTAACAAATTCCAAAACATTATTTTGAGCTAAAGGTGCAGGCACCAAAGAGCTTCATTCTTATTTATTCCATTTTTATAAATTACAAGAAGTGGCAAAAATGATGCATGCTGATAGAAATCAGAACAGTGGCTGCATGCATATGGAGTAGTTATGGGTATCAAATTATAGTACAGGAGTTATTTTCTGGATTAATGCAAATGAATGATGAATGATTTATATCTTGATAAGGTTGTTGAAAACTAGGGTACTGGCAGGTGAAAAGTTTTAAAAATTTGAGTCATTCAGTTAAAATTGGCATATTTCATTGTATTCCATTTTATGTCATTAAAAAAAAACAATTAGAAAGAAAGAAGAATGATCATTAAAATGTAAAGGAGACAAGGAAGTTTTATTTTCCAAGTCTCTCCTCCTCCACCTTCCCCCAAACCCCCTCACTGATGACCTCTCCAAGTTGTCAGTTCCTGTGTGTTACAGGTGGAATCCTCATGAGTTCCCTGTGGTTTGTTGTGGCTGACAGTTCCATGGTTACTTGGCAGAGCCCTGTGGGAGGCTACAGCACCACAGTGGGATTGCAAACCCTGCTGCCAAAGGACATGAGTCCAGGCCTCAGATTTCACAGCCTCCACCTTTCATGAGCTGACTGGTGAGTCCCTTATTGTTGTTCAGACTTGCCCAGTCTGTTAGAAGTCAGATTTATATAAGACAAGAAAAGCAGCTTGCCAACACACTGGCACTGATTGAAGAGTAATGCCAGCTCCTTGACAGGATTGGTTTGTTTTCAGGGTTGTGCAGAGACTGTCACATCTTTAGATGTCAGGTGAGAGAAAGAGATTTAAAAAAAACACCCAGTCTGTAGATACCTAGAGAAATGCAAAGAGAATGAAAAAGATACTGATGATATTAACTTCATTGGCCCATAAACTAAAAAAGAGAGAAACAAAGGCTCTAAATTAGAAGAGGTGATTATGGAGAAGCTAAATACACTGAAGTTTCTCAAAGGGGTCAAGAGAACCACCAGAGTACAAGGCCTTTTCCAAACCCAGCATGTGACCCCTGCACACCCTCTGATGGCCCTTCCCCCAGGAGTGGGTCTGGAAGTTAAAGCAGCACTGTACCCTCCTCTCCAGTAGGCCTCCAGAGCCTCCAGGCTGTGATCACCAACCTGGCTTCTGTCTGAAGTTCCCTGAGGCCAGTGGATCCAACTGGAACCCTCCACTGGGTGAAATTCCTCCACCTTCTCATCCTGGACAGAACCATGGTCAATTCCCCCTTTTAGATAAAAAAAAGACTATCAACTTCAAGAAAAACACCAAAAAAAATGTGGAATGTTTTTTCTTTTCAAAGAAAATTTCATTTATTTCCCATTAGTGGAAGAAACCACTACTCTTTAAAATTGAAACTTGGTTAAACTACATTTCCTAAAACAATATTTTATAAATATTATTTAAATATTAATCTTAAGTGAACTAATTATATTTTCTTATTCTATCTATATATTATACATATTTATTGTAAATAAAAAAATATACTGTTTATTCATAAGAGACATTTAAACATCACAAGCATTATTATTATTTTTGACAGAGTTGAATTCCCAATAGTCACAACTCCTAGGTATATTCAATTTTATTTTTTTGAAACTGAGTATATATTAGTTAAAACATTAAAAAGTAAATATTTTGTGGTGTAGTTAAACTATATTCTTAGAGAGAAATTTATATTATTTAATATTTATATTCTAAAATAAGAATATGTTGAAAAATAAAATTGGTAAATTCAAATGCAGGTGCCATGTTCTCCACATGAGAGTTTTATTTATTTATTTATTTTTACCATGAAGATGTTCTCCTTGGACAATTTGGGGTACCTCCACCTCCCACTCCTCATGCTCTCCCTCACCTTCTGACACATCTCACAGGAAAGCTGAAGGAGGAGCAGGGATTTCTCTCCCACAGACATAACTGGTGTCCCCAGGAATCATAGTTTTGGTCACAGAGGACATTCCCTCTATAGGCAATGAGAATGAACTGGTGATTATTAGTGATGGTTGCAGGAAGTGACATTTTAAGCAGGTTTGTGTGGGGGGGCAAATAAGAATAATGAAAGAAAATTCATAAGAAAATAAGTGGTTTCTCCCCAAAATAGAGCTTGCTCCGGGCATAGAACAGTGAAGATGAGAAAGAATGCCTCTCTCTTGATGGTGCTGATATTTTAGGTGGTGGAGAGGAAGATACTGAACAAGGACATTAAACAAAGCACAGAGGATGTCATCTGATTATAAAGTAATAAAGAATGTTCAGGGAAGGGCAGGAGAGATGGGTTTGGGAAAGTGGGATTTAGAGATGAGTTCAATGAAACTCCTCTGAAGAGGGGACACCTGAGCAATGAACCAACCTGGGAACAACCACTGTAGGATGAAGGGACAGGACAGCTGATAGCTTTGAAGTGGGTCTGAATGTCCTGTGTTGGAGAATCAGCAGAAACCAGAGAAGACTAAATGTAGTGAGTGAGTGGTGGGCAGAAGGGTAAGAGTACATGCTGTCACCATGTGTATTAGTCAGCCAAAAGGGCTGCTGATGCAAAATACCAGGACACCATTGGCATTTATACAGGGCATTTATTTGGGATGGAAGCTTACAGTCACAAGGCCCTAAAGTGTCCAACTCAAGGTTACTTCTTTCCAAACTCCGTTGCCATGTGCTGAAGCAAGATGATGGGTGATGCCTGCAAGGGTTCAGCCTTCCTCTTCTCTCTTAAGGCTCCATGGGTCCAGCATTTTCTGATCTCAGCTGCATGTTGGTATAAGATTCACCTTTCTTTCCAGGGCTTATTTCATTATGGGCTCAGCTACTTTGTTCTCTTCACAAGGTCAGGTGTAAACTATAAAATGAAGAGTTCATCTCTCTTCCTGGGACCTCTGCCATATCTAATGAGCTGTCTCTCCTCTATATTCATCTTTATGTGTCTACTTCCATGTGAGAGCCTGTTTTATCAGTCCACCAAGGGAGCTGGGACACAATGCTGAGTTGGGTCTACTGATGTGGTTGAATCAAAGTCATAATCTTAACATCATTTAATCAGACTCTCAGCTAAAATCTTATACAATCTAATAAAATTTAATATGCCCAGAGGTACAGACTAGCTTGTAAACATAATCTATATTTTTGGAATTCATAAATAAATCAAACTGCCACACCAGGGTAAAGAGTTTAATTTTTAAAAAGCAGTTTTATTGAGATATGTTCACATACTATACAATCTATCCAAAGTGTGTAATCAATAGCTTTTAGTATAATCACAATGTTGTGCATTCATCACCACAAAAAGTATTAGAACAATTTCATTACTCCAAAAAGGAAAACTCCACACCTCTTAGAAGTCAGGATTAATACTTCTATCCTGGCCCAACCTTACATAACCATTAATCTAATTTTCATCTTTATAAATTGATTTATATTTACATTTTATATAAATGGAATCATACAATATGTAGTACTTTTGGTCTGGTTTCTTTCACTTAACATATGTGTTTCTTTTGTCTGATATTAACACCTTGTAACATTAACAAGCATTTGTTCAGTTTCAGAGATAAAGTCATATATGCAATATTACCCATATTGATATTTCACATGAGGTTTTATTATGCTATACAGTCCCATGTTGCATTTTTTAGCTTTCTTTTTCATAATATACATGACCTTAGACTTTCCCTTTCAACAATTGTCATACACATATAATAGCACTTATGGTTACAAACATTATGCTCTGCTTTCACCTTTGCTATCAATTTCCAAAGATTAATACACATCCTTTTTACCAATTCTGCACAAGTTAATTTTCAGCTTTCCATTCTCTAACTTTATTCAACTTTCTGGTGACTCATATTCAAATTATTACCTCCATGAGATTCCCCAATATATTTACTTCATAATATCACAATCAAACAGTATTTGTCCTTTATGTCCGGCTTGATTCACTCAACCTAATGTCCTCCAGGTTTATCCCTGTTGTCAAATGTTTCATGACTTCATTTCTTACAGCTGCATAATATTCCATCCTGTGTATACACCACAGTTTGTATATCCATTCATCAGTTGATGGACACCTGAGTTGTTTCCATCTTTTGGAAATTGCATATAACATTGCTATGAACATGGGTATACTTATGTCTGTTCCTGTAACTGCTCTCACTTTATCTGGGTATATACTTAGTAGTGGTAATGCTGGGTCACATGGCAAATCTATATTCAACTTCTTTAGGGACTGCCAAAGAGTCCTCCATAGTGTCTGTACCATTCTACATTCCTACCAACACTGGATAAATATTTCCTGTCTCTCCACATCCACTATAACACATGTAGTTTTCTGTCTTTTTAATACTGGCCATTCTAATAGATGTGAAATGATATCTGACTGTGGCTTTGATTTGCATTTCCCTAATTGCTAGTGATGTTGACCATTTTTCATGTGCTTTTCCACCATTTGTATTTCATCTTTGGACAAATATCTATTCATGTCTTTTGCCCATTTTTGAATTGGGTTGTCTTTATATTGTTGAGTTGTAGCATCTCTTTTTATATCATGGATATTAAAACCTTATTGGATATGTGATTTCAAATATTTTCTCTCATTGAATTGATTGCCTTTTTACCTTTTTGACAAACTGCTGTAAGGTGCAAAAGTGTTTAATTTTGAGGAGGTCTCATTTATCTGTTTTTGCTTTTGACACTTTTGCTTTGGGTGTAAGTTCCAAGAAACCTCCACCTATCCACAAGATATTTAAGAAGTTTCCCCACTTCTTCTGGTAGTTTTATGGTCCTAGCTTTTATATTTAGGTCTTTGACCTATTTTGAGTTGATACTTGTATAGAGAGTGAGATAGGGGTCTTCTTTCATACTTTTGGCTATGTATATCCACTTCTCCTGACACAATTTGTTGAACAGATGGTTTTGTCCCATTAACATGGCCTTGATAGGTTTTTCAAAATCCAGTTGGCTGTAGGGGAAAGGGTTTATTTCTGGGTTCTCACTTCTATTCCACTGATTGATGCATCTATCTTTATGCCAATACCATGTTGTTTTGACCACTGTAGCTTTGTACAATGTTTCAGGTTCAGCCAGTGAAAGTCCTCCCATATCCCTCATTTTTCAGGGTGCTTTGGCTATTCATGTGCACTTTCCCTTCCAAATACATTTGGTAATTTCCTTTTCTATTCCTGTAAATTAGGCTGTTGGAATTTTGATTGGTATCACATTGAATCTATAAATCAGTTTGGGTAGGATTGACATCTTCACAATTTTTAGTCTTCCATTCTGTGAACATGGAATGTCTTTCTATTTCTTTAGGTTTTCTTTGATTTCTTTTAGCAATTGTGGCAGTTTGGTATTGTTTATGAATTCCAAAAATAGATGTTGGATTATGTTTGTAAACTAGTTTGTACCTGGGCATGATTATATTATAATTAGGGCTTTGATTGGACCATGTGAATAGGATATTGAGTCCCCACCACCTTAGCAGGTGGGGACTCATAGAGAAAACTACATGGCAGAGAGTTGGGATTTTGAGCTGGAGCTTGGGAAGTAAGTACACAGAGGAGAAGAGCAGCTGAGGCAGGCCAGAATTGAGCCCTGGGGAGAGAGACAGAGGCAGTCACCAGACAGTCTACAGCTGGTCCAGAAAGAAACATGTCCTGGGAAGATAGGAACCCAGGAAGCCATACCCCATTGGAGACTTAGGCAGCCATCTTGCTCCAACATGTGGCAACAGACTTTGGTGGGGAAAGTAACTCATGCTTTATGGCCTGGTAAATTTAAGCTTCTACCCCAAATAAATACCCTTTATAAAAACCAACCAATTTCTTGTATTTTGCTTCAGCACCCCTTTGGCTAACTAACACAGCACTGATTTGTAGTTTTCCGAATATAGGTCCATACTTACTGGATTAAATAGATTCCTAGGTATTTGAGTCTTTTTGTTGCTATTGCAAATGGTTTTTTCCCCCTGATTTGCTCCTCAGATTGTTCAATACTAGTATAGAGAAACATTATTGATTTTTGTGAGTTGATCTTTTCTCATGCCACTTTGCTGAATTTTTTATTATCTCAAGTAGCTTTGTTGTAGACATTTCAGAATTTTCTATACGTAGGGTCATATCACTCATGAATAGTGAGAGTTTTACTTCCTCTTTTCTTATTTGGATGTGTTTTATTATTTTTTCTTGTCTAATTGCTCTAGCTAGAACTTCTAGTTCAATGTTGAATAAAAGTGGTGACAGTGGGCATCCTTGTCTTGTTCCTGATCTTAGAGAAGGCTTTCAACCTTTCCCTATTTAGAATGATGTTGGCTGTTGGTTTTTCATATATGCCCCATAACAGATTGAGGAATCTTCCTTCTACGCCTATCTTTCAAAATGTTTTTATCTAGAAAGGATGCTGGGTTTTGTCAAACAGTTTTTCTATATTGATTGAGATGATCCTGTGTTTTTTTGCCTTCAATTTTTTAAAGTGGAGTATTGTTCTTTGTCTTTCTTATGTTGAACCACCTTTTCATATGAGGAATAAATCCCACTTTGTCATGGTGTATAATTCTTTTGATATGATGTTAAACTCTATTTGCATGTATTTTGTTTAAAATTTTTGCATCTATGTTCATTAGAAAGATTCTGTAATTTTCTTTTCTTGTAGCATCTTTGTATGGATTTGGTATTAGGGTGATTTTGGTTTGATAAAATGTATTGGGTAATTTCCCCTTCTATTCAAATTTTTGGAAGAGTTTAAACAGGATTGGTGTTAATTCTCTAAAAGTTTGGCAGAATTCACCTGTGAAACCATATGGTCCCAGACTTCATTGTTGGGAGGTTTTTGAAGACTGATTAAATCTTTGTAAATGTGATTGGTTATTAAGTTCTTGTATTTCTTGTAGCATCAGCATAGTTTCTTTCTGCCCTTCTAGGAATTTGTCCATTTTATCTAGGTGGTCTAATTTGTTGGCATACAGTTTCTCATAATATCCTCTTATGATCCTTTTTTGTTTCTGTGGGGTCAGTCATAATTCTTCCATTTCATTCCCCCTCCCAGACATGGCTCCCTCATCTGTTTGCCATTGTTTTGCTTGTTGTTTGCTCATTGTTTGTTCTCATTGTCTGCTCATTGTCTGTTTTTCTTTTTCTTTAGGTGGCACTGGGAACTGAACCTGGGTCCTCTCAATTGAGAGGTGGATGCTTAGCTTCTTGAGCCAAATCTGCTCCCTGCTTGATTTACTTTTTTTCTTTTTTTAGGGGAGAGCACAAACACAGTCTCCCACTACGACAAATTATGAAGTCGAGTTTCCCACATTTGGGGAAATCGCAGGAGTCATCACATCCAGAATGCAATGGATAAGCGTCACTTGGGAAAACCACTTTTGTGATCATGGTATCTCCCCTGCCAAGTAAAAATTGATTTACTTTTTTCCCCTCATTTTCTGCTCGTTGTTTATGCTCATTGTCTGCTTGTTGTCTGCTCATTGTTTTTTTCTTTTTTTCTCATTTTTTTCTTCTTGCTTTTGCTCATTGTTTGCTAATTGTTTTTGCTCAATATCAGCTCACTGTCTGCTCATTGTCTGTTTGTCTTCTTTAGAAGGCACAGGGAACTGAACCAGGAACTTCCCATGTGGGAGGTGGGCAGGCGCTCAACTGCTTAAGCCACATCCACTCCCCCATTTCATTTTTTATTTTATTTATTTGCATCTTCTCCTTTTATCTTTGTTAGTCTAGTCAAGGTATTGTCAGTTTTCTTGTTCTTCTCATAGAATGAGCTTTTGGTTTTGTTGGTTTTCTCTATTGTTCTTTTCTCTCAATTTAATTTCTTTCTGCTCCAGTCTTTATTATTTCTTTTCTTCTGCTTGTTTTAAGAATGGTTTACTGTTATTTTTCTATTTTCTCCAGTTATTCAGTTAGATCTTTGATTTCAGCTCTTTCTTCTCTTTTAATATAGGAGTTTAAGGCTAAGCCCAGCCTTCACTGCATCCCATATCTTTTGATAAGTTGTGTTCTCATTTTCATTCGTCTCAGTACATTTGCTGATTTCACTTACAATTTCTTCTCTGACTCACTGATTGTTAGGAGTGTCTTGTTCAGCCTTCACACCTTTGTGAAATTTCCCCTTTCCTGTCTATTATTGATCTCCAGTTTCATTTCATTATGATCAGAGAAGGTGCTTTGTATAATTTCAATCATCTTATATTTTTTGAGACCTGGCTTGCGATTTAACATGCATTCTATCCTGGAGAAAGATCTATGAGCACTTTAGAAGTGTGTATAACCTGCTGATTTGGGATGCAACATTCTGTATAAGTCTATTAGGTCTAGCTCTTTTATCATATCATTTGAGTTCACTGTTTTCTTGTTGAATATCTAATTGTTATATTTAGTGATGTGAGTGGTATGTTGAAGTCTCCAACAATTACTGTAGAGATGTCTATTTCTCCCTTCAGTTTTGCCAGAGTTTACCTCATATATTTTGGGGCACCCTGGTTAGGTGCATAGATATTTATGGCTGTTATTTCTTCCTGGTATATTGTCACTTTTATAAATATATAATGGCATTCTGTATCTTATATAAAATTTTGGCATTTAAAGTCTGTTTCATCTGATATTACTATTGTTACCCCTGTTCTGTTTTTGTTTACTGTGTGTGTGGAGTATCTTTTTCCAACCTTGTAACTTTCAGCTGGTTTCTATCCCTGGGTCTAAGGTGAATGTCTTTTAGGCAGTATATGAATGGCTCATGTTTTTTAACCATTCTGTCAGCCTAGATATTTTGATTAGGGAGTTTAATCCATTCATATTCAATGAATTACTGTAAAGGCAATATTTACTTCCACCACTTTATTCTTTAGCTTTCATATGTCATGTCTTGTTTTTGACTGTCTTTTTACTCTTTTGATTATCCTTCCTGCTTTTCTTGCCTTCTACACTTTCCTCCAATACTCTCTCACCTGACTTTCTTTCAGGTTGTATGGCTCCCTTTAATATTTCCTGCAAAGGTGGATTCTTTTTTACAAACTCTCTTAGTTTCTGTTTGATTTTGAATATTTTAAACTCACCTTCATACTTGGACAATTGTGATGGGCAAAGAATTCTTGGCTGGCAAATTTTCTTTTTCAGTATACTAATTGTATCACAACACTGTTCTCCACCTCCATGGTTTCTGATAAGAAATCTGCACTAATCTTACCGGGCATACCTTGTATGTTATGGTTTCCTTCTCTTTTGTAGCTTTCAGAATTTTCTTTATCTTTGATGTTTGACATTCTGAGTAGTATGTGTCTTGGTGTAGGTCTATTTGGACTTCTTCTGATTAGGGTAAGCTGTACTTCTTGGGCATGTAAGTTCATTTCTTTCATGAGAGTTGGGAACTTTTCAGCCATTTCCTCAAATCTTCTTTTTGCCCCTTTTCCCTTTTCTTCTCCTTCTGGAACTCTTATGACATGCATGTTTTTGCTTTTTGATGTTATCATTCAACTCCTTGAACCCCTTCTCATTTTTTTTCCATTATTTTCTCTCTCTGTTCTTCTCCCTCTTCAATTTCACCTCTTTATTTTCTGTATCACATATTCTTTCTTCTATCATTTTGATTCTGCTGTTGTATGCCTCTATTATGTTTTTTCATCTCACCAATTATGTTTTTCATTCCCATGAGCTCTGTTATTCTTCCTTATCAGGTTTTCAAATTCTTCTTTGTGTACTCTCTGTGTCTTCTTCTTGTCCTTTATCTCTTTAGCCATATTGCCTTTCAACTCATTAATTTGTTTGAGGAAATTGGCATGAATCTCATTGATTAGTTGTCTCAAATCCTGGGTCTCATCTGGGGCTTTAATATATTCCTTTGCTTGGGTCATTTCTTCCATTTTCTCAGTATGGCTTGTAAGTTTTTGCTGATGTCTAGGCATCTGATTATGATGATGAGTTTATTTTGATGCTCAATTTGTCTTTTGAGTTTTGGGAAGCTTTGTGTTACTGCTTTTGTTTGATTCTTGGTTCAATCTGTTCTGGGTTTTTAGGATTGTTAGTTGCTCAATTCTGGGTCCTGGACCCAGTAAAGGTTTGTATACCTGCTATCAAGAGCCTTGGGGAGGGAGGTCGTAAAGTCTGGAAAAAGCCTCTCTTACATATTTACTTTTAATTTCTTCACATGCACTTTCTTGTTCAGCCAGAAGATAGTGATCTTCTGCAGATATTTTAGTTCAAAGCTTGGTTGAAGTGTGTTTGTTGCAACATGGATGGATCAATGTGGTAGAGAATCATGCCTGAAGGTTAAGAGCCTTGCAATTCAAACTTTCTCAGAGGTTGTTTTCCAACCTTTGCTGGCAGCCCCCTCTCCCTGCGTAGGAAATTATTCCAGTCCCTCCTGTATCCTTAACAACCAGTCCTGGTCAGTAGGGAGGGTATTTGAGAGAGTCAGATCTCTTTAGTCTCCTGCTGGCTCCCAGGGAAAACAATGGCATGGTCCCTCCCTGCCTGGAAGTGCTTCTGGGACATAGCACTTATTCTACACCTCTCATGCTTTCAGCATGCCAGACTAGAGTCAAGCTCATCAGGGCCTTCTTTCCCCACTAATTCTGCTAAGCTCATTTCCTTGGCTGTTGTTTTGCTGGATAGTAAGTAGAGACAGCAAACCAAATTTGTAGATCAAGATGAGTCAGACTTAGGATGTGCCCCTCTCTCTCCTGTTTCCTGGGGAGGTGGATCCCTGTGCTCCCTTTGTCTGTAGCCACAGTCCGAAGGCCTGAGAGTTCAAAATTGCCTATAGGTTGGGGGAGGACACCAGCTGCTGCATCTGCTGGTTAACTCACAGTTTTGCTGGGGAGATTCTTTTCTTTTGTCTCTCTTTCTTTTCAGCATGTCCAGCCTTCCCCTGGTGTCCTAAACCCTAGAACATTTTTCCCCAGGTCATTTCTACCTGTCCTCTAGCTATTTTTCTGGGAGATGAGAGAGTCCTGCCACCCAAGATTTTAATTTCAACTTAAGAGAACAGTGGTTGTGATGTGGGGAAAAAGGTATAGCAGGAAGAAAATGTGGAGAACAGGGACCCTTTAAGATGAGGATTTTTTTGCAGTAGCAATTGTGTGAACTCTTATTTTATTGCTATCTTTAGTTATTTTGATGCTCGTGTTAAACCTGGCTTGGTCACTGGGAACCCTATGAAGCTAGTCTTGTGTCTTTTTCTTAATTCACCCTTTTTGAGTACTTTCTTAATTTATGGTACAAGTTCCAGGATCATCTTTTACTTTCACTGCATTGATTCACTCATTTCTCCAAGAAGCTGTTTCTTTCTGAAGAATATTTACAATAATAGTATAACAAAGAGTTGTTTTTTTTAAATTCCTGGTAGGTATTTTATTTGGAAGGATTTCTGTCAAAAAAACAAACAACTAAAGTGATTTTTAATTTTCTTTTAATGATACACATTCTTATCTTGCATGACTATTGTAAAAATGATAATTGTAATTTTTGAATATTTATTTATTTTTTATCTTACATTTGATGTATTTCTGCCCAAATGATGTTTTATTATTATTATTATTTTATATCATTCATACATGAACATACATGAACAATAAGTCTGTAGTAAACATTGTGAACTTACAAAGCAAACATGCATAACATCACACAGGGATCCTGTACATCAACCAACCACCAACACATTGCATTGTTGTGAGACATTTGTTACAAATTATGTAAGAATATCATCAAAATCTTACTACTTATAGTCCATATTTTACATTTGGTGTATTTTCCTGCCAACCCACCCTATTACTATTTTTTAATAAATTTTTATTACAGAAGTTGTGAACTTACAAAAAATCATGCACATGTGCAGAATTCTCATACAACAGCCCTCCATCAACACACCACACCATGGTAGAACAATTATTACAGATTATGAGATAATATCATCAGATTATTACCACTAACCATGGTCCATAGTATATATTTGGCACACTTTTTCCATACACCCCTATTATCAACACAGTATCGCTTTGGCATAAATGCATGAATATTACATTATTGCTGTTAACCACAGTCCATAGGTCACTCCAGTTGTATTTTTCCCATGCTTCTCCACATTCCCACCACCCTGCAATAGTGACATACATCTGCTCTAGCCCACAAAGTACACTCTTGCATCTGTACTATCAACTTCAATTCTCATCCACCTCTGGGTTTACTGTGTTATTCAGTCCCTAGATAATTTTCTAGCTTTCTTTCAATTGACATTTACATCCCTAGACTACCCTTTCCAGCGACATTCCCATTTAAAATACAGCTGTTACTCACTATAATGTGTTACAGTCAATTCTATACATTTCCACACTTTACAGAAAAATTGATTAAAACTTCTACATACATTAAGCATCAGCAGTCCTTCTCAACCCTCTTCTTATTTCCTTTAAGAATCCACCACCTACCACCAGGTCTTGAAGCTGTTTTCCTACATTTTCTTCTAGAAGCTTTGTGGTTCTTGCTTTTATATTTAAGTCTTTGATCTATTTTGAGTTAATATTTATATATGGTGTGAGATAGGAGTCCTCTTTTTTTTATTTTGGCTATGTCTATCCAGTTCTCCCAGCACCATTTGTTCAATGGACAGTTCTGCCCCAGCTAGGTGGCTTTAACAGGTTTGTCAAAAATCACTTGATCATAAATGTGAGGGTCTGTTTCTGAACCATCAATTCAGTTCCATTGGTTTTTGTGTCTACCTTTATGCCAGAACCATGCATTTTTTTTTTTTTTTACCAATGTAGCTAGGTAATATTATTTAAAGTCTGGAAGTGAGAGTTCTCCAAGTTCACTTTTTCCTTTTAAGAAATTCTGGCTATTCAGGACCCCTTACCCTTCAAAATAAATTTGATAATTGTGTTTTCCATTTATTTAAAAAATACTGGTTGAATTTTTATCAGGATTGTATTGAATCTGTATATCCATTTGGGTAGAATTGACATCTTAATGATATTTAGTCTTCCAATCCATGAGCATGGAATATTTTTCCAATTATTTAGGTCTTTTAAAAAAATTTTTAACAACGCATTGTAATTTTCTGAATATAAGTGCTATACATCCTTGGTTAGGTCTATTACTAAATATTTGATTCTTTTAGTTGCTATTGTAAATGGAATTTTTCTTCCTGAGTTCCACCTCATATTGCACATTAGTAGTGTCTTTTAAAGTCTGTTTCATCTCATGTGAGTATAGCTATTCCAGCTCCTTTTTTTTTCTTTTTTTTTTTTTCTTTTTTTTTTGTTACTGCGTGCATGAAATATCTTTCCCCAGCCTTTCACTTTCAATCTATTGGTATCCTTGGGTCTAAGGTGAGTTCCTTGCAGGCAGCATATAGGTGGCTTATATTTTTTTATCTGTTCTGCCAGTCTGTGACTTTTGATTGGGGAGTTTAATCCATCAATATTCAATGCTATTACTGTAAAGAAGTTTCTTATTTTGACCTTTGGGTTTTATCTGTCATATTTATTTTCACCAATCTTTTGAGTCTTTTAGTTACTTTTACTGAAATAATCATTTCCAGACTTTCTTCCAAGCCTCTCTCTCCTGTCTTTTCTTTTCTGACTTTATCACATCCTTTAGCATTTCCTCCAAAGCTGGTCTTTTAGTTAAAACTGTCTGTTTCTGTTTATATCTGAATATTCTAAGCTCACCTTCATTTTTGGAAGACAATCTTGCTGGATATTAGATATTTGGCTGGAACTTTTTCTCTTGCATTATCTTAAATATAACTTACCTCTGTCTTTTTGCCTCCATGGTTTCTGATGAGAAATCAGCACTAAATCTTATTGGGTATGCCTTAAATATTATGCGTTGGTTTTCTCTTGCTGCTCTTAGAATTTTCTCTTTGTCTTTACCATGTGACATTCTGGTTAGTATGTGTCTCAGAGTAGGTTTATTTGGATTTATTCAGATGGGAATATTTTGTGCTTCTTGGACATGGAAATCTATGTCCTTTAATAGATTTGGGAAATTTTCCAACATTATTTCTTCACATATTCCTTCTGACCCTTTTTCTTTCTCTTCTCCTTCTGGAACACCCATGGCACCTATGTTTGCATGTTTCTTGCTGTCATTTAATTCCCTGAGACCTTATTCAATCTTTTCCATTCCTTTCTTCATCTGTTCTTTTGTATATTTGCTTTCAGCGGCCATTTCTTCAAGCTCACCAATCCTTTCTTCTGCCTCCTAAAATCTGTTGTTATATGATTCCAGTGTATTTTTAATTACATTTATTGTGCCTTTCATTCTTGTAAAGTCTGCTATTTTTCTATGTATGCTTTCAAATTCTTCTTTGTGTTCATCGAATGTCTTCTTAATATCCTTAATCTCTTTAGCTATCTCATTGAATTTATTAAGGATAAATCATAGATGTTTGAACATCTTTGATTAGTTGTCCCAACTCATGTATGTCATCTGGGAGCCATATTTTTCCTTTAACTGGGCCATATTTTCCTGTTTCTTAGTATGGATTATAATTTTTTGTTGGTATTTTGGTATATGGCTTACTAGATGTATTTATTCTGCATGCAGTTTCTCTCTTTACTTTAGGGCTTTCTTGCTCTTTCTCCCTGGCTGGTTGTGTAGTAGGGGCCAAGGATGTAGTTTTTGCTTAAGCTGTGGAGGCTCAAGATCCCCATATTGTCCCAAGGACCAAGGAAGTTTCTCCCACCTTTCTCCATTGCCAGGAGTAGGGACAGAGCCACAGCTATGTGCAATAATCCAAACTGTGCAGGCCTAGATTGTAGTTGCCTGGAGACACTGAAAAAGCATCATGACCCTTCCTCCCCTGCCTGTGGTGGAGATGGAGCTGCAGGTGTAGGCAGTAATCTATGTTCTGTGAGTTCAAAATGACCAAAGTTGCTCCAGTAGACTTTGGACTTTTCAGTCTGTGTCAACCAAATATACCTGCAGTTACCTGGAGAGGATGGTGCAGGTCCTGTCATCTTCCTCTCTGCTAGAGGTGGTGCCAAAGCCTAGGCTAGGGCTGCAGTCTTATCTGGGTGAAAGAAGCTGGTCCCTATCATCACTGTGATTTTCAGTCAGCCCTGCTTCTCTTCATGCTGGGGCAGAGTCAAAATTGCACCTCCCGGCCTCTTTCAGATTTGGACAGGTTCAAACTTTAGATTTTCTAAGGGTTATACTTTAGCCAGCCAAATTTACTAATCAGTAACTGAAGTCAGTGGTCAAACATATCTTCCTCCTTTATTTTTGGGACATGGAGCTTCCAACTCCAGCCCCAGAATAACCCTGAGGCAGCTTGCACTGTCATAGTAGGATGACCACCAGCCTCCGTGGCCTGGCCTGTATTTGCCCAGAAAGCTTGATGCAGGTCCTGCCAGCTACATTCTTGCTGTAGGTGGGACTGGGGCTTAGGCTAGAGCTGCAATCTGATCTGGATGGAAAGAAGCCTGTCCCTACCAGCACTGTGATTTTCAGTCAGCTGCACTTTCTTTCATGCCTGGGGTGGAGTTAAAATGGTGGTTACCAGCCTCTTTCTGACTTGGACATGTTCAAACTTTGGCTCACCAAATTTATAAACAGTAGCTGAAGTTAGTGTCCAACCATCTCTTCCTCCCCCATTTTTGGGAAGCAGTGATTCCAATTCACCATGGAGTATTCCCCCAAGGTGGCTTGTGCAACCAGTGGCGCATGGATGGGCACTGGCCTCTGCAGTGTGGTGTGCTCTACTTATGAATCTTCTCTGCAAATGGGCAGACTCCAACTTTCATTCTTTCAAGGATGTTACAGGATGCTCTTTGGGGTTCTGGAGTCCCATACAGAGCTCTGTGTGATTACTAACTGCCTGAACTAACTGCCTGGTAACATGAGCTAACTTTAGGAACTCTTTACTCTGCCATCATCTTGCTGGTTGTCTGTCAAGTTTTTTGGCACACAGTTGTTCAAAGTATCCTCTTATGATCCCTTATTTCTGTGGGGTCAGTGGTAATTTCCTCCCTCTCATTTCTGACTTTATTTGCATCTTATCTCTTTTTTCTTTGGCAGTCTAGCTAAGGGTTTCTCAATTTTGTTGATCTCTCAAAGAATTAACTTTTCATTTCTTGATACATTTTACTGTTATTTTGTTCTTGATTTCATTTATTTCTGCTCTGATCTTTACTATTTCTTTTCTTCAGCTTGGTTTGGGATTAGTTTGTTGTTCTTTTCATAGTTCCTCCAGGTATGCATTTAGATCTTCAAATTAAGCATTTTCCTTAATTTTTAATATAAGCATTGAGAGCTATAAATTTCCCTCTCAGCACTGCCCTTGTGTTGTCCCATAGATTTTGATATGCTCTGTTCTCATTATCATTTGTCTCAAGTATTTGCTGAATTGTCTTGCAATTTCTTCTTTGATCCAATGATTATTTGAGTGTGTTGTGTAATCTCCATATATTTATGAGTTTTCCCTTTTTCCATCCATTATTGATTTCCAGCTGAATTCTGTCATGATCACAGAAAGTGTATTGTATAATTTTAATCATTTTATATTTATTAAAACTTGTTTTATGACTCAAAATATGGTCTTTCCTGGAGAAGGATCCATGATCACTTGAAAGGTATTATATCTTGCTTTTTTGGGGTGAAATGTTCTATAGATATCTGTTAGCTATAGTTCATTCATCATACTATTTATCTTCAGTGTTTACTTATCCTCTGTCCAGATGTTCCATGCAACACTGTGAGTGGTGTATTGAAGTCCTCAGCTATTATTGCAGAGACATCTATTCTCACTTCAGTTTTGCCAGTTTGTTCCTCATGTACTTTGGGGCACCTGGTTTAGGTGTGTATTTCATCTTGGTGCATTGCTATTTTTATTAATATATAATGACCTTTTTCACCCCTTATTACAGTTTTATATTTAAAATGTACTTTGTCTGATATTAGTATTGCTACTTCAGCTCTTTTTTGTTTACCCTTTGCCTGGAATATCTTTTTCAAACCTTTCACTTTTAACCTGGTTTTGTCCTTATGTCTGATGTGAGTCTCTTGTAGACAGCATATAGATGGCTCATAATTTTTAATCTGTTCTAATACTCTACGTTTTTCAATTGTGGAGTTCAAGCCATTAACATTCAATGTTATTACTGAAAAAGCATTACTTACTTAATTTTGTCCTTTAGCTTTCTGCTGTCATGTCTTACTATTGTCTGTCTTTTTACCCTTTAATTTACCCTTCTTAATAATCTTCATTTCTACACTCTTTTCCAAGTCTCTCACCCTTGTTTTTCCTTTCAGGATGCAGCTCTCCCTTTACTATTTCTTGTAAATCTGGCCCTTTGGTAACATATTCTATCCATGTTTGCCTGTGAAGATTTTGAGCTCACCTTCATTATTGAAAGACATTTTTGTCAGATACAGAATTCTTAGCTTGCAAGTTTCTATTTCAGTGTCTTAAATACACCATTTCACTTTCTTCTTACTTCCATGGTTTCTGATGGGAGGTCAGGACTTAATCTTATTGAGATTTCCCTGTATGCAATGCTTTGCTTTTCAATTGCTGCTTTCAGAATCTTGTTTTTATTTCTGATATTTGTCATTCTGAATAATAAATATCTTGGATTAAGTCTATTTTGATTTATTTTTGGGGGGTGCATTGTCTTTCTTAGATATTGACATTTATGTCTTTCATAAAGGTGTAAACTTAGATATTGATATTTATATCTTTCATAAGGTTGTAAACATTATTTCCTCAAATATTACCTCTGCTGCTTTTCCATTCTCTTCCCCTTCTGGGAAACAAATAATGTGTATGTTTGTGTGTTTTGGGTTGTCAATCAATTCCCTGAGAACTGTTCCATTTTTTTCTTCTCTCTTCTTCTTCTGATCACCTGTCCTTTGGTTCAGATGTTCTGTCTTCAAAATCACTAATTCTGTCTACGAGCAATTTGAATCTGTTCTCATGTGCCTCTAATTTTTAATCTCACACACCATGTCTTTCATTCCCATAAGCTCTGTTACATTTTTCTGCAGGCTTTCAAATTGTTCTCTATGCTAACCCAGTGTTTTCTTAATATCTTTTATCTCTTCAGTCATATTTTCTTTCAATTTTTTTGAATTGATTTAAGACAGTTGTGTGATTATCATCGATTAATTTTCTTTATTCCTGTATCTCTTCAGGATATTTAATTTGTTCCCTTGGCTGGGTCATCTCTTGCTGAGTCCTGGTATGCTTTGTAATTTTTGCTGATATCTAGGCATCTGAGTATGTTCTTGAATTTACTCTGATAGCCAATTTCTATCTCTTGCCTATTGTTCTTTTCTCACAGATCTTTTATATTTGTTTTAACTTATTCTAAGTTTTTACAGTTGCCCACCTGAAGTTATCAGAATCAGGCCAGGGAATCACTATTGGGACACATATTTCACCAAGGAATTTGGGTAGGCTTTCTCTGTGCAATTTCCAGACTGGCCAGGAAATGGCAGTCAACAGTGCACCTTTCCATGGAGGTGTTTGTTTACATCTCCACTTTCCTGTATTTTGGTTTGGCCAGAGCTGAGAGTCAAAGTGGGCTCTGCTGGCCAAATTCACTGAAAAACAGACAAACCCTGACTCCACCTCCTTTTTCCCTTGTAACAGCTGACAAGGAGGAAGACATCTCTTCCCCTCTCCTATGGTTGCAGTGAACCAAGTGTTTTACCCCAGCTTAATATCTTGGGGGTGGGGGAAGACTGTCCTTCTTACCACAGCAGGGGTTTGGTAACTCTCATTTGTTGTTTCAGGTTCTTCATCTCTCTATCCCTCACCTTCCTAGGAGTTGTATAGTAGTATCCAAATCAATATCAATACGGGTAAGCAAGTCCCTCAGACAGCTTTTCTCATTTTCTCCATTGTTTTTATAAGAGAGTTGAGCTCTGCCTACCTATTGTGATGCCATCTTTCTAGATCCACCTAAGAACTGATTTTAATTTGTATCTGTACAATATAGATCCTTTCATAATTTTGTCTCGTAAAGTGTAGAAAAGTTTTTAACAGATATTAAAATCTTTATCCATTTCTTGTCTTCTTCCATTTGAGGATACATTTTTCTTTCAGTTGATTCGTTCTATTTTGTCAATAATACTTTTCAATTACCATCAAGTTTCATTTGTACCACTATTGGTATAATAGTCTAGACTTTTTTAACTTTTTAAATTAAATAAATTTTATTGATACATATTAATAAAGCGTGTAATTCATCCAAAGTGTACAATCAATGGTATTTAACATAATCACATATTGGTGCATTCATCGCTTCAATCATTTTATAGCATTTTCATTATTCCAATAATAATAATAAACAAAAAACAAACAAAAACATAAATATTCTCATCACCTCTAAATCTCTCTATGCTTCCCCTGCTGTACATAGCTCTAATTCTGTTTCCATATCTCTAGTTAGTTTGTATTTATAGATATTTTAAACAAATCAATTTTATTGATACATATTAATAAAGCATGCAATTCATCCAAAGTGTACAATAATGGTATCTGGTATCACATTGTTGTACATTCATCATTTCAATAAATATTAAAGCATTTTCATTATTTCAATAATAATAAACAAAACACAGACAAACAAACAAGAAAATTCCTCAATTTTCAGTCACTTTATGTTTCCCCTGCTTTACATAGCTTCTGTTTCTGGCTATTCTTGCACAATATTTTATCTGATTATTAAGCAGTTTTATTGAGATATATTCACATAACATATGATCTATTCAAAGTGTACGACCAATGGCTTTCAGTATAATCACAATGTTGCACATTCATCATCTCAAACATTTTAGAAAAATTTCATTACTCTGAAAAAAAGACTCCAAAACCTTAGCATTCTTTCTTCAGATCTACTTAAACACTAATCTAATTTTAATAAAGTGATTCTTATTTAAATTTTATATAAATGGATTCATACAATATGTAGTACTCTGTGTCTGGTCTCCTTCACTTAGTATAATGGTTTTATTTTGTCTGATATTAGTATTTTGTAGTATTAACTTACATTTGTTCAGCTTCAAAGAAAAGTGGTCTCATATATGCAATTCTATCCATATTGATATTTCACATAATATATTTATATTTCACATAATATATTTAGTTCATAATAGGGCAATCATTAAATATTTGTCCTTTTGTGTCTGGCTTGCTTCACTCAACATAATATACTCCAGGCTCATACATGCTGTCATATGTTTCATGAATTCATTTTTTCTTACCAGAGCATAGCATTCCACAAGAAAAATAACTATAATAAATATTTATACACCTAACTTCAGTGTCCCAAGGTAGATGAGGCACACACTGGCAAACATGAAAGCAGAAACAGATGTCTCTGCAATAATAGTTGGAGACTTCAATACTCCACTCTTAATATTGGATAGAATATCTGGGCAGGGGATAAAGAAAGAAATAAGGAGTATGAATAATATGATAAAGGAATTAGTCCTAACAGATATCTATAGAGCTTTCCACCTCAAAACAGCAGTATATACATTCTTTACAAATGCTCATGGAGCCTTCTCCAAGATAGACCATGTGCTGGGTCACAAGACAAGTCTCAATAAATTAAAAAAGATTGAAATTGTACAAAATACCTAGATCAAAATAGAAGGAAACTAGAAATAAATAATGTATGGAAAAAGGGAAAATTCACAAATAGATTGAGATTAAACAACACAAATAATCAGTGGGTCAATGAAGAAATTGCAAGAGAATTCAGCAGATATCTTGAGATGAATGAAGATGAGAACACAACATATCAAAACCTATGGGAAAAGACAGACAGTGCTGAGAGGGAAATTTATAGCCCTCAATGCATACATTAAAAGAAGAAAGAACTAAATTTGAATATCTAACTGCACATCTGGAAGAACTAGATAAAGAACAGCAAACTAACCCCAAACCCAGCTGAAGGCAAGAAATAGTAAAGATCAGAGCAGAAATAAGTGAAATCAGGAACAAAAAATTAGAATCAACAAAACCAAAAGCTGATTCTTTGAGAAAATTGACAAACCCGTAGCTAGACTGACAAATTAAAAAGGAGAGAAAACATAAATAAACAAAATCAGAATTGAGAAGGGAAACAATACCACTGTCCCCATAAAAATAAGAGATATCATGTGAGGATACTATGAAGAAATGTTTGCAAAAACTTAGAAAATATACAGGAGCTGGACAAAGTCCTAGAAACACATGAACCACTTACAATGACCCTAGAAGAATTAGAAAACCTCAGCAAATCATTCACAAGCAAAGAGATTGAAACAGTCATCAAAAACTTCCTAAAGATGAAAAGCCCAAAAACAGATGGCTTCATAGATGAATTCTACCAATGATTCAAAGATGATCTAATAGCATTCTTGCTCTAGCTTTTCAAAAAAAATTAAGCAAGAAAGAAAGCTACCAAACTCATACTATGAAGCCAAAAATCACCCCAATACCAAAATCAGATAAAGATACTACAAAAAAGGAAAATTATAGAGCAATATCTCTAATGAATATAGATACAAAATCCTCAACAAAATATTTGCAAATCAAATCCAAAAGTACATTAAAAGAATTATACTCCATGATCAAGTGGGTTTTTCCCCAAGTATGCAAGAGTGTTTCAACACAAGAAAATCGATTATTGTAAAAAACCACATAGATAAATTGAAGAAGCAAAATTACATAATCTTCTTAATTGATTCAGAAATGGGATTTGACAAAATACAGCACCATTTCTTGATAAAAACACTTCAAAGATAGGAAGAGAAGTAAACTTTCTCAATATGGTAACAAACATATATGAAAAACCTACAGTTAGCATTGTACTCAACTGTGAAAGACTGAAAGCTTTTCCTCTGAATTTAGGAACAAGACAAAGATGTCCACTGTCACCATTATTCAATATTGTGCTAGAAGTTATAGCTAGAACACTTAAACTAGATAAACAAATAAAAGGCTTCCAAATAGGAAATGAAGAAGTAAAACTTTCAATATTTGCTGATGTCATAATCTTTTATCTAGAAAATCCTGTAAAATACAAAACAAAGCTACTAGAACTAATAGACAAGTTCAGCAAAGTGGTGAGATACAAGATTAATATGCAAAAATCAATAGCATTTCTATATACTATTAATGTGCAATCTGAGGAGGAAACCAGTAAAAATCTATTTACAATAGTGACCAAAACAATAAAATATTTAAAAATAAACTTAACCAAGGACATAAAGGACTTATATTCAGAAAACTACAAAACATTGCAAAACAAAACCAAAGAAAACTTAAATAAATTGAAGGACATTCCATTTTCACAGATTGGAAAAGTAACTATTATTTAGATGTCAATTCTACCCAAACTGATTTATAGATTCAATACAATCTTAATAATCTTAAGAGCCTTTTCTCCCCAGAAATCAAAAAGCCAATAATCAAATTTATTTGGAAGGATAAAGGGCCCCAAACAGACAAAAATATCTTAAAAAAGAACAAATTTGGAGGATTCTCACTTCCTGACCCTAAGCATACTATTTAACTACCTGGTAAAAAGAGCATGGTACTGGCATAAAGACAGATTTACCAATGGACCCAAATTGAGAACTCAGAAATTAAACCTCACATCTACATTCAAGTGATTTTTGACAAGGCTCTCAAGCCCACACAGCTGGGCCAGAACAGTTTATTCAACAAATGATGCTGGGAAAACTGGATAGCCATATCCAAATGAATGAAAGAAGACCCCTATCTTACACCTTACACAAAAACTAACTCAAAATGGATCAATGACCTAAATATAAAAACAACAACCATAAAACTCCTAGAAGAAATTGTAGGAAAGCATCTTCAAGATTCTGTGGTAAGCAGCTGTAAGTTCTGAGGGCAGTGAGAGAGGAAAACAGATGTAATACAGGGACATTTTCCGTACTTCAAAATTGTCCTGAATGACATTCAGGCTGAACGACAGGTACAGGCTATTATATATCTTGCCATAACTTACAAAATTGAGCAGAAGAGTGTAAACTACAATGTAAAGTGTAATCCATGCTTAGTGGCAATGCTCCAAAATGTGTTCATCAATTGCAATGAATGTACCACACTAATGAGGGAAGTTAATGTTGGAAAGTGTGGGAGATGTGGGGAGCAAGGCATGTTGGAATCCCCTAAATTTTTATGTAACAATTATGTAATCTAAGTAACTTTTAAAAAATTAAAATAAAGATCTTTTGGTAGGTGGAAGATTCTTAAATCTTTTACCGAAAGCATGAGCAACAAAAGAATAAATAGATAAATGGGACCTTATCAAAATTCAAACTTTTGCAACTCAAAGGACTTTGTCAAAAGGGTGAAAAGGCAACCAACTCAATGGGAAAAAATATTTGGCAATCAAATACCTAAGTATTGAATATCCATGATATATAAGTATATCATAAAACTCAACAATAGAAGGAAACACTATCCAATAAAAAATGGGCAAAACACTTGAAACAACTTCCAAAGAAGAAATACAAATGGTAAAAAAAATATGAAAAAATGTTCAACATCACTGGATATTAGGGAAATGCAAATCAAAACTATGAGATAACATTTCATACCTATTAGACTGGCAGCTACTAAAAAGTTGGAAAACTTTAAAGGTTGGAGAGGATGTGGAGAGATAGGAATGCTTTTTCACTGTTGGTGGGAATGTAGAATGGTACTACCGCTGTGGAGGACTGTTGGCAGTTCCTAAGGAAGTGGAATATAGACTTGTCATGGGACCCAGCAATACCCTTGCTAGGTATATACCCAGAAGAACTGAGAGCAGTGACACGAACAGACATTTGCACACCGATGTTCATAGCAGCATTATTTATGATAACCAAAAGTTGGCAACAACCCAGGTGTGCATCAACTGAAGAATGGATAAACAAATTGTGGATTATCCACACAATGGAATATTATGCAGCAGTATGAACAGATGACATTGTGAATCATATGACAACATGAATTAACCTGGAGGTTGAGTGAAGCAAGCCAGACATAAAAAGAAAAATACTGTATGATTGCCCTTTTTAACTTTTATATTTAACATTTTAACCCAGGTGAAGAAATCATGTACCATATGTAGAGTGGATCTAATTTCTTTTTCCATAGTGATATTCAGCTGGTTTTTCCACCAGCAGTTATTAAATATTTCTTTTGGATTAGTTTATTACTCTTGAACTTTCTGTTCAGCATGTTAGAATATTTAGAATTGTTACTTAATAGTATGTTTTAAAGATTAGAAAGGCCAAGATTCCCTTATTATTATCATAAGTTAAAAATACTATCTACCTTTGCTTATTTTCCTAAATACAATTTATCACAATTTTATGAAATTACATGAAGTATGCAGTTGGAATGTTAAAAGAAATTGTGATAAATCTGCATAGTAATGCCTCACATTGACATCCCTTTTGATGTCATTTCACACACATGACCTAACTTAATCCTCACAATAATTCTGTGAAGAATTGTTTCTATTTTACACATGGTGAAATGGAAGCTCAATGTGACTTTCCCAAACTTATTAAACTGGTAAGTAGAGAAGCAAGTACTAAAATTCTGGTTTTGGGACTCCCCATTTAGCACTTTCCTATTATACTAGGATTCTCTCATGGAAATATGGTCATCTTTTAAATTTATTTCCTCCAATTTGTAGCACTAGGTTTCTATTTAAGGATCTTTTCTAATTTATCCCTATACAGCTTCATAAATTTCTATATATGGCTCATGTAAATTAACACCCATTTTAAATAGTCGCTTGTCATTGTTTGAATCTGAAAATGAGGTTAATTTTTAAAATTTTATATCCTGCAACTTCTTGAAATGGTCTTTTATTGTTAGTATATTTACAAAGTACTAGACATTTTGTTTGTTATAAAGTTGTTAATATATTTACCGTATAGAAAATGTAGTTTTCCAGAGAAAAATCAGTATTCACACAAATATGTACTGGTTTTCTTTCTTATTGGTCTTAAAGTTAATGTTTTGTTGCAATAGACCTTCCTCATATATAAATAAAAATGCTCACCAAGATTGCTTAGTTGCTTCCTGAGAAATATTTCTCATATTTTCCTATGGTAATGTTAATTCTTAGTTTTAAGGAATTACTTACCACACTTACTGGAGAAGCCTATGCAATCATTAGCAGTGGCAATTAAATCAAAGATGAATGGTAAATTGTATTAACTTTTTTTAGAAGGTACCAGGGATTGAACTCAGTATCTCATACATGGGAAGCAGGCACTCAACCATTGAGCTACATGTGCTCGCCTTGACATTTTTAAAGTTATCTGTTAATGCTTTGGATTTTTATCATTTGTTCTGCTGTTGTTGATTTAATAGTTTGTCTGCTGAACACCAGCCATGTAAACCTTAGTCATAATAATTTTCATTTGTTGCTGAAATATTTGCCAGTATTTTCTTCTGAATTCTGCATATCTATTTGGAATGAGACCTTTTAAAAAATCTGCTTGATTTTCAGTATGGAGATCATATTTGTCTCAAAATGCATCTGATAATGTATCATCTTCATTATATATAGCTAGTTAATATGCAATTCTTTGAATGTTTGAAAAAGTTCATGAATAAGGCTATAAGGATTAAAGCCAAACTCAGCAGAAAAGACATATTATCCTGGGTTATAATATTTCCTAAGTTTTAAATGCTCTTTATTTGTTATAACAATTCTCATTTCTAATTTTATTTTATGGTCATTTAAAAAGTAATATATTCATTTTGATAGTTTTCAGTAGGTCTGCATTACCATTATTTTCCATTTTGTTTATCATCTTATAATTGGTTTCATGTTAATTATTAGTTTTTAGATCTAATTTGGTTATTTTGATAGGTCTAAACCTTAAGATGCACCCAATAATACCACTCTACCATATTAAAAAACTACATAAATATTAATAATAATTCATTACATCTCTCCTTTCAGTTACATGTAAACTATTTAAATCCTTCTTGTGTTATTTTCTCAGATACAGAAGAACAAGACTATTGAGTACATATTTTGGTCTAGTAACATTTACATTTTATATGCAATTTTCAGATCAAACGTTACTTAATTAAAGAGCATTATTTTGTTAAAACATAGCCAAATTCTGCTCTAAAGAAATCTATAAATCTAAAATATGTTTATTTTTCATCTGTCTTAATTTTCATGTCTCTGACTCAATACTAAACTGAAAGACCAGTGGTGTCTGCAAAATCTGTCTTCACCAGTAATAATGGATTCTGGTTTTCATGAGTACCTTTTCCTTTTCCTTTAGTACCTACACTCTTCTGGCACTGAAAAGTCAATGAAAACATCAAGGGTTTGGGAATCAGACAATAGGAGCCTTGTTTCCAATGTTGCCTATTCCACATATCAGTCTGTACAAATAATTAATTATTAAATCTCTATTTCTCTTTGAAAATGTATGCAATAATATCTGCCTCATAGGGCTGTTGAGAAGCTGTAATGAGAAGCACAATATTAATTGCCTAGCACAATAATATCTGCTCTAGGTCAAAGCAAAACTTATTACTACCAGCTCACTTCTTAAAGGATTCTCCTTCTTTTCCTGAGGAATGGAAATAAGAGACTAAAGAGAAGGAAGCTCACCTTTTCTGACATCTCCACAGTTTCTCTACTGGAGCACAACTAGTTTTATGACTTCTGGTAGATCTGGGGGAAAAAAATTCCATTCTCTAGATCACAGAAAGAAAGCAGAAATGTTTAGGAAGGGAATGTTATTTCAATATTTGTGCAATAGGGTACAACTAGAGGGGCATGTTAAATACTCCTTTGATTCACTGCTATCAGTTGTAGTGTTGGTAAAGTGGCATGAACAATATGAAAGTTATTACATTGCTAAGATATATCAACTAAACTATTTAATATTAGTTTTAAAAGCACCTCACTTATTTTCTCCTTAGGAATTTTGGAATAATCACTCTGAAATATATTTTCCTGGAGTAATTTGATTTTTCTTTTTGTCTGAGTTACTTGCTGGAAATTATTTTATTTTGGGTTGGTCTCTTCTGAATTTCCTGCTAAAGAAGGGCCCTGCAGAAATTTTCTGAAAGATTCAACCAGAACCAATCTTATGCCTTAAATTCCCTTTGGAATGAACCTCCCAAAAATAAACTCTTCAACTATTAACTAGACTCTAAATCTTTTTATAATGTATAAGGTCCATAGTGGTGTCATTTACTGTCCCACTTAGTTATAAGAGCCAGATTTATGAATTATTTTTCAAGAAGTAATTTAAACATAAGACCTTCACAAAGAATAAAGAAACATGGAAAGTTAATCTTTTTTAACTACAGAGTTAAAAGTATTTTTCTCATATTGGCAGTTGCATAAGCTGCAATGTCACCATCATGTCTACATGTTTATATTATAATACAAAAGACCCACATAATTTACTCTGTGTTTCACTATTCAAACATATCTCCACAGAAAGAAATGATAGCATTTGTAATAGCTGCAGAAGTATTTAAACTCTTACTTAGATATTAATTCTTCTGTAGACAGTGTTAAAATTTGAAGATCATTAGCTTATACAGTACTACCATCCTTTAAGCAGAATTCCTAATATGGAACCCTCACATATGTAACTAATTCCAAAATAAAGATAATGTAGTTGAAGAGTCTGCATCATGGAGTCTCTTTTGCAGGGGGAAAAGACCAATAACCAATAAACCAATTATTGATATATTAATAAAGATATTCAATGACTGAAAGCCTCAAAGAAAGTTAAAGACATCATCTATGTACATAGAATTTATCATATAATCATTTTTAATATGAGAAATTTCCTTTTAAATGAGAATATTTTGATACCAGGTTGAAGGTCCAAAATGGAATTTCCAGATTGCTCTTTTCTAATTTTAAAGGTGCCTCTCTTGGTTTTCTAGGTTTTTTTTATTTTCTCAGTGAATTCCATTTTGGCCATTATTATATTACTGGTTCCAGGAGCCTCCAATTGCTTACCATCACCGTCAAAGTTAATATCCTCTGGATTTTGAGGTGGGGGCAGAATTCACTTGGAAAGAGCTCCTAGAAAAGAGGCTCAGCTTGCTTGACTGCATGCCCATTTCCCAGAAAACAGTCAGACCCAGAGCAGAAATAATCATTGGAAGGTAAACCATTATGTGAGTTTCTGCTAATTCCTGAGGAATCTCACATGTTAAAATAGTCTAGGATTTTCATGTGTGGCCTTATTTATTTCTGTTTCAGCATATAGGGTGAATAATTTCTTTGGCACTGATTTTAAGCCTTCTTTTGCTGTTTTAGAAGATGGGCATGTCAGATGTACCACACAAGTGTCTTTCTGGTACATGTCATGGTTGAAGAACATAATTTAGTGACCTGAGCAGCATAAGTTCCTGGTTCCAATGTAAATCTCCTGATCTGAATCTGTCTTTAGTATAGATTGATGTGTAATGAATACTGCCCTGGAGACCTGCTTATATTGCATATCTGAGCAAGTTTCTTCAATAAGGTAACTATCTTCCACAATAAAATATTTACCGTTTATTCTTTGATGAAAGTGATCTATAATTACTTTACATCTTCCAGAATCTTTGTGACTACAAAGCACTGCACTTTATGACAGAGATAATAGATTCCACCAAAAACTGCACATATCTTGCAGAAACACTGCGGAATTTCTCCTTGGCCATACCTGGGAAATAAAAAGGAAGTGTTGCCAAATGATCCAAGACAAGTTAGGCTGATGTGTTACCTCAGCCAGGTAATTGTGTCCAGGTGTTGGGTCCAGGAAGTACTGGAATAATTGTAATACAAGAGAATTTATGAACTTCAATCACCAGTGAGTTTACTGCATGGATGGTTCACTACATCTACATCAAGGAGATTGCATCAGCAATGGGTGATGCTTTTATCCAATCAGTTGCGTGCCTTAAAAGGGGAAGTGATTTCAACATTCAGAGAGAATTTCCTAGCTTATCTTTGGACAGCCAACTTCTCCCAGAAGCTCATCAAGGACCTTTCATCAGACTTTCATTGGAGCCCCTGGCTTGCAGCCTGCCTGCAGAAACTGGACTTGTGCATGCCCACGGTCATGTGAGATACCCTTATAAAATCACATATTATTGACAGATATCTCCTGTTGATTCTGTTTCCTGAGAGAACCCTGACTTATACAGCGTGGTACCGAGAGTGGTTCTTGAGGAACAGAGTCTTAAACATGAGATGTCTAAGGTGATTCTGGGAGTTTTGTAGTTGGCTCTCTACTCTAATTGGACTTCAGGGTACTAATGACTCCCTGTACAATAAAGAAGAGGTTGCTAACAGTCCATGGCATGAGCTGGCAAGAGAGATATGCAAAATAGCATCACTGGATTCCCCTACTTCCATGCTTATAAGAAGCAAGGATCTGGGTGAGAGTGTTTTCAAAGCCTTAGCAGAATTTTGTGGAGTCAAAAAGTATAATAATGTTGGCTTGCTCCTCCTAGATACTCTGAATACAGTGACAAAAGAAAGAGATGAGCCAAAGTCTTGAAATATGAAACTTAAATGCCACATGAATGATATGAAAGTTCCTAGGTGTAACTTGAAAGAAAATCTTGTCTCCTGCAGCCAGAGACTTGAGATATCTGAGAATCAAACCCAGACTCTCATTTTATGAGTAGCATAATTACAGAGGAAACTAAAATCTCAACCTCACCTGGTTTCTGCAATTAAAGTGAAGACATTGATTGGAAAGGAGTGGAACCCCGATCATAGGGATGGAGACATATGGGATGATGATAATATTGGTGGGAACATTGGAACTCTAAATTCTGCTGAGAGTTTGCCAGATAAACATGCCAAGGCCTGCCCTGTGGATACCACATGCTGTCAAACTTGTATCTTCCAGCCTACAGCCTGCCCCAGGAGTTCAGACCTCCTTCCAGCCCTGAGGTGGGTACCAGGCAACTCCAGCATGCACTGCCCAACTTCCAGTCTGCTCTGAGGAATCTAACTTCCAAACCCAGCCTGAAAAAAATAATTCTGTCTCACCAGAAGAAAATGTAAATGAATACCCTGAGGTCAGTAGCCTGCAAGACATCTCTAATCCTTCTCCTTACCCACCCTGACTATCACTCTTGTCTTTGAGACCTATTACAAGACTAAAATCACAACAACCCCCAAAGGTGAAATACAAAGTGTGACCCATGAGGAAGTATGCTATACTCTGAAAGAACTGCATGAGTTTTCCAACTTATATAAACAGAAATCAGGGGAATATGTGTCATAATGTATACTAAGGGTATGGTATAATGGTGGAAAGAATATATAGTTGGATCAGGCTGAATTGATTGATATGGGCTCACTAAGCAGAAATTCTGGATTCAACACTGTAGCTCGAGGTGATAGAAAGGGCTCTAACACTTTCTTTGGGTGGCTGACTTAAACATGGACCAAATGATGGTCTAGCATGTCTCATATTGAGAAGCCAAATTTGTCCTTGTATAGAGTAGATAAGGGGATTCAAAGGCTTAGATAGATTTGAATGCTAGAATGGATTTACCCTTAGAGACCTGCCCACCCACCCCAGGAATGTCCAGAGGACACACCTTTAACCAGCACAGTGAGGAATAAATTTTTAAGACTAACTGCATCTTCTCTGAGGAGCTCTGTGTTTGCTCTTATCTGCAGTCCAGATATTACTGTAAGGAAGGCTGTAATGGAATTGGAATCCTTAAATATAATGGGGGTTATCAGATCTCAGTCTGGTAATAGACAAATATCAGCAGTTAATCATCAAAGGAAAGGTGAGCATGGCTGCTGGAATGAAAGACAGATTCAAAACAGTACACAGAATAGTCTGAGTCACATGGAGTTATGACGTTGTCTAATAGATCATGGGATATGTATAAATGAAATACATGAGCAGTCTTCTAAATTTCTTCTGCATCTGTATAAGCAGAAGAGTTCCTGGTTGAGTGAACAAAACCCTAACTCAAATTAAAGACACAGAAAATCACAGCCCCTTAATCAATTCCAAGACTTGAAACAGTTTACAGAACCGGAGCCCCTTGAATGAGAAGGCCATGTCCCCTTGGGGAAGGATCCTGTTAAATTGCCAAAAATTTATACTCTTAATCTTCCTCCCACCTTTCTCCAGGGAGATCTATGGCCTTTTGCCAGAGTAACTGTGCATTGGGGAAAAGGAAATGATCAGATATTTTGGGGATTCTTAGATCTTGACTCAGAAGTGACATAAATTCCAAGAGACCCATAATTTTACTGTGGTCCACCAGTCAGAGTATGGGTTTAAGGAGGTGAGGTGATTGATGAAGTTTTAGCTCAGGTCCATCTCACTGTGGGTTGAGTGGGACTCTGGACCCACTCTGTGGTTATCTACACTGTTCCAGAATGCATAATTGAATAGACATACTCAGTAATTGGCAGCATCTCCACATTGGATCCCTGATTTGTGGAGTGAGGGCTATTATGGCTGGAAAGGAAAAGTGGAAGCTTCTAGAACTTCCTATGCCTAAAAAATAGTAAATCAAAGGCAATACTGGGATCCTGGAGGGATTGCAGAGATTACTGCCACTATAAAGGATTTGAAGGATGCAGGGGTGGTGATTCCTGCCACATCCCCATTCAACTTTCTTATTTGGCCTGCACAGAAAACAGATGGATCTTGGAGGATGACAGTAGATTATCATAAACTTATCCAGGTGGTGACTCCAATTGCAGCTGCTGTCCCAGATGTGGTATCACTGCTTGAACAAATCAACACTTCCCCTGGTGTGTAGTATGCAGCTGTTGATGTAGCAAATGCTTTTTTCTCAAATGCCATTGGTAAGGACCATGAGAAACAGTTTGCTTTCAGCTGACAAAGCCAACAGTATACCTTCACTGTCCTGCCTCAGAGGTATATAAGCTATCCAGCCCTGTGTCATAATGTTGTCTGCAGGGACCTTGATCATCTCTCCCTCCCATGAGACATCACACTTTTCATTATATTGATGACATCATATTGATATGAACTATTGAGCAAAAAGTAGCAAAGACTCTAGATTTATTGGTAAGGCACTTGTGTGAGAGAGGTTGGGAGATAAATCCAACAGAAATACAGGGTCCTTCCACCTCAGTAAAATTTCTAGATGTCCAGTGGTGTAGGGTCTGTTGAGATATCCCTTCTAAAGTAAGGATAATTTGTTGCACCTGGCTCCTCCTATGACCAAAAACGTGGCACAATGCTCAGTTGGCCTCTTTGGATTTTGGAGACAACACATTCCTCATTTGGGTGTGCTATTATGGCCCATTTACTGAATGACCAGAAAAGCTGCTAGTCTTGATTGGGGACTGGAACAAGAGGAGGCCCTGCAACAGGTACACTGTGCTGTGCAAGCTGCACTACCGCATGGACCATGTGATTCAATAGATCCGATGGTGCTGGAAGTTTCAGTGGTGAATAGAGATGCTGTCTGGAGCCTTTGGGTGGCCCCTATAGGGAAATCACAAAGCAGACCATTAGGATTTTTGAGCAAAGCCTTGCCATCCTCTGCAGATAACTACTCGCCTTTTGAGAAGGAGCTTTTGGCTTGCTACTGGGCCTTAGTAGAGACTGAATTCTTAAGCATGGGCATCAAGTTACCATGAGACCTGAGCTGCCTATCATGAGCTGTGTATTGTATGGCCAAACAAACCATAAAGTTGGGCATGCACAGCAGCACTCCCTAATAAAATGGAAGTGGTATATACGAGATAGGGCTCGAGCAGGTCCTGAGGGCACAAGTAAGTTACATGAGGAAGTAGTCTAAATGCCCATGGTCAAAACCTCTGTCATGTTACCTTCTCTTTCCCATCCCACAGCTTTTGCCTCTTGGGGAGTCCCTTACAATAAGTTGACTGAGGATGAGGAAACTAGGGCCTTGCTTACAGATGGTTCTATAAGTTATGGCACACTGCAGCCCTTTTCTGAGACATCCTTGAAGGATAGCAGTGAGGGCAAATCCTCCCAGGGGGCAGAACTTGAGCCGTGCATCTAGTTGTTCATTTTGCTTGGGAGAAGAAATGTCCAGAGGTGTGTTTTTACACTGATTCATGGAGTGTTGCCAATGGTTTGGCTGGATGGTCAGGGACTTGGAAGGAACATGATTGGAAAATTGGTGACAAGGATGTCTGGGGAAGAGGTATGTGGATAGACATTTCTGAGTGGGCAAAAAACATGAACATAATTGTGTCCCACATGAATGCTCACCAGAGGGTGACTTCAGTAGAGGAAGAGTTTAATAATCAAGTGGATAAGATGATCCACTCTGTGGCTAATGTTCAGCCTCTTTCCCCAGCCACTCCTGTCATGCCCAATGGGCTCATGAACAAAGTGGCGATGGAGGTAGTGATGGAGGTTATACATGGCCTCAGCAACATGGACTTCCCCTCACCAAAGCTAACTTGGGTACAACCACTTCTGAATGCCCAATCTGCCAGCAGCAGAGACCCACACTCAGCCCCTGATATGGCATCATTCCTCGAGGTGACCAGCCAGCTACCTGGTGGCAGGTTGACTACATTGGGCCACTTCCATCATGGAAAGGGCAATGATTTGTTTTAACTGGAATAGACACATACTCTGGCTATGGGATTGCATTTCTCATATGCAATGTTTGCTCCAAAACTACCATCCATGGAGGTACCGAATGTCTTATCTACAGCCATGGAATTCCACACAGAATTGCTTCTGATCAAGGAACCCATTTCACAGCAAATGATGTGCAGGAATGGGCACATGCCCAAGGTATTCACTGGTCTTACTATGTTCTCCATCACCCTGAAGCAGCTGGATTAATAGAACAGTGGAAATGGCCTTTTGAGGACTCAATTACAGCACCAAGCAGATGGCAATTTCTTACAGGGCTGGGGCAATGTTCTCCAGGAGGCTGTGTATGATCTAAATCAGCATCCTCTCTATGGTGCTGTTTCTCCCATAATCAGGATTCATTGGTCCAGGAATCAAGGGGTGGAAATGGGTGTGACACCACTCACTATCACCCCTAGTGACACACTAGGAAAATTTTGCTTCCTGTCCCTGCAACCTTAAGCTCTGCTAGTCTACAGGTTTTAGTCCCAAAAGGAGGAGTGCTGCCACCAGAGAACACAACCATGTTTCCACTTAATTAGAAGTTAAGACTGCCACCTGCCCACTTTGTTCTCCTCTTACCTGTGAATCAACAGGCAAAGAAGGGAATTACTACTGGCTAGGGTGATTGATCCTGCCTATCAAGGGGAAATGGGACTCATCTACAGAATGGGGTTAAAGAAGAGTTTGCCTGGAATGCAGGAGATCCTCTAGGGCATCTCCTAGTTCTGTCATGCCATGTGATTAAAGTCAGTGGAAAATTGCAACAAACCAATTCCAGCAGGATGAACAGTGGCCCAGAATCTTTGGGAATGAAAGTTTGGGTCACCTCAGCAGGCAAAGAACCATGGCCAGCTGAAGTGCTTACTGAAGGTAATGGGAACATAGAATGGGTAGTGGAAAAAGGTAGTGATAAATATGAACTTCAACCACAAGTTCAGTTAAAGAAATGAGGACTGTAATAGTCTTGAACCCTTCTTTCTTGTTTCATTATGAGTGTGATTGTATATGAAAAGAAAACCAATTTCTTTGTTTTCTTTCCAACCTTTTACCCTATCATATGAAAAGTTCTATTAATTTCACATCATAATATATAAGGATGTCAAGTTTAAGAGTGAATATTACCCTAAGACTTGCACCCTATTCTGTTGGGAAATAATGCATTTCCAGTTGTACGCACAGTAGTTGAACATTGTTAAGTGGAAATATATATGTAAGCTTGTCTGATACTGTTTTTACTTAGAGTCCAAGTATGGTTTAGGGTAATGTGTATGGTTGCCAAATTGACAAGAGGTGGACTGTGATAGGCTGATGGGTCAATTTGGCCAGGTAATTGTGTCCAGGTGTTGGTTCCAGCAAGCACTGGGCTAATTGAAATACAAGACCATTTATGGACTTTGATCACCAGTGAGTTTACTGCATGGATGGCTGATTACATCTGCATCAATCAGGGAGATTGCATCAGTAATGGGTGATGCTTTTATCCAATCAGTTGAATGCCTTCAAAGGGGAAATGGTTTCAACATTCAGAGAGAATTTCCCAGCTTAGCTTTGGGCAGCCAATTTCTCCCTGAAACTCATCAAAGACCTTTCATCAGACTTTTGTTGGAGCCCCTGACTTGCAGCCTGTCTGCAGAACCTGGACTTGTGCATTCCCAATGTCATGTGAGAGACTTTTATAAAATCTCATATTATTGACAGATATCTCCTGTTGATTCTGTTTCCTGAAAGAACCCTAACTAATACAACCCTGAAGAGTGGTTTTGTAGTGCAAGATGACTGTGATGTCATTGCAATTGATTGCAGTGTAAAATGTTTGATTAAGGGTTGATCTTTTAATGCTCTGAAAATGAACATTGCTTGAAAGTTTGGTATTCATCAGATTGCTGTTCACAGTATATATAAAATGTAAGAAATTCCATAAGCATCCTCTTTCCAACCATAGGGAGTTCTTTGCTATTAAAGACATCTGCTCTGGAACAAGGCACCTTTACTACTTTTCCTTCCCCAAATCCAAGAGTCCTAGTGACATTTTAAAATTCTGCATATCAACTAACATTTGATATAATTAAAAAATCAATTAGCAGTCCTTAAGAACATAGCAGCTTTCAATTAATATTAAGCCTCCTGCCTTTTTAAACTATTTTTGAGTAAGTAGTCCTATTTTCCTTTGGTTGATAAATCTTGTCTTCCACTGGAGGTTTCCTTTCACTTTTACTTCCATCTAAAACTGTGTTAATAAAAGTTTTATCTCCATAATCATTTGCCTTCTCCAGTGTTTCCTCTACACCATTTCTTTCTAGTGAAATTTCTCTATTACTTTCTGTAGTCTTTGGCAGGCATTTCATAATATCATCTGAGTGCCTTCCTTTGGTAAAGAATGCAGAATCCAGATGATCACTGAGGGTACTTGATGCCACTGAGGAAGAATTTTTCTTCAACATTGTCATTCAAATCTTGACTCACATAACAAAAACTTCTATGTGTTGAATGATAGCATCTTTCTTGCCAAGGGTAATGGTTTCTTGGTTTCATGGATCAGGTCTTGCCTTGCACCTTTTGTTTCTTCTCCATCATCACTTTTTGCTGATATTCCTTCAACTAGCATAGCAACCCTGAAAAGCTGAAACTAGCCCAGTTTCCTTCATAGCAACCTCTGACCACTCTGTGAACATAGAGCTGCAAGGATGGATTCAGGCAAACCTGTCCTTATTATAACCACATCAAACTCTGTGGGGACATTGTCCACCATCCTGGGGCAGGGAGGGGGCGAGGAAGCACATGGTACCAAGAGCCAGTGAAGGGAACATGTAGGAATCTAGATTGAGTGCTCAGTTGTCCTGTGAGTATGCCAAAATAAAATCTCTCCTCATGATGTTCCAGTTTATCCCAGAAGCAGAGGTTGCAGTTCCTTGCTGCTTAACTATTATTCTTTTTTAAGTGATTTTTTCTTACAGATCAGTAGCATAAAATCATAAAGTACATCTAATTACATTGAGAATATCAAAACTGCAGTGTGATTTTCATTTCTGCATTCATCTTAACAGTAAATATCAAAATACATTACATATTCATTCGTGACAGGAACTCTTTTAGATTTTGTTTTCATAGAACCGAAGAGATTGCTGCTGAACCATTCCCACATGCAGTTCACGGTGTCCCAGACCCAGCCATTCCTTAGGCAGGAGACAAAGGTAAAGGCGACTCTGAAGAAGGACACCAGCAGGTCCCTGAAGCTGACATTGACCATGAAGAGGTTGGTGGGCGTGTAGAGCCGTTGGAACTTGCTGTGCAGGACAAGAACCAGCAGATTGCGGCCAGCACCCAGCAGTCAAGTAGAGCCGACCAGCAGTGCCAGGGGCTCATAGGTGCTGAGCTGAAGAGGGCCTGCGTTCCGCTGCCGTTCCAGTACTCTTGGCCACCGCTTCAGTTCCCAGAGTACATGGCCGGATGCCAGCGCGCGCGCGCGCTCTGAGGTCACAGGCGCTCAGTGCTCACCACTTACCTGTACCCGCAGTGCTGTGCTCTGGGTAGGGCCAGGGCTCTTGCGTTTGCTGTGGCCATTGAATACCGCAGAAACCTCAGGTTGACATTTCCATTTATGCAAAGAAATTTTCTGAGATTTTGATTGGAAATGTATTGAATCTGTTAATTGCTTAGGGTAGGATTGGCATATTAATGATATATAGTCCTTCCATTAATTTTGGTTTTCTATAAATTCTTTTAGCAATGTTTTGTACTTCCCATGTACAAATCCTTTACATTCTTGGTTAAATTTATTCCTAGATATTGTATATTTTGTTGATATTCTAAATGGAATTTTTTCTTGATTTCGACTTCTGGTTGTCCATTGACTGTGTATAGAAACAGTACTGATTTGGGATTTTGATCATGTACCCTGTCACTTTGCTGAATACATTTATTAGCTCTAGGAACTTTATTGTGGATTTTTCAAGATCATAGCATATGTAAATAGGAAAAGTTTTACTTTCTTATTTTCCAATTTGGATGACCTAATTGTTCTGGTAAGGATTCCAGTAGAATATTGAATAATGGTGGTGATAATGGGCATCCTTGTCTCATTCCTCATCTCAAAGCGAAAACTTTCAGTCTTTCATCATTTAGTAAGATCTTAGCTGTGACTTTTCATATATGTCATTTATCATGTTGAGGAAGTTTTCTCCTATTCCTACTGTATGTGTTTTTATTAAAAAGTGTTGCTGGATCTTGTTGAATGTCTTATCTGTATCAATTGCAATGATTTCTGTGTTTTTATTTTCTTTTATTATCTTAATGTGTAAAAGTGCATAAATTGATTTATGTTGCATCAATCTTGCACACTAGGAATAAATCTGACTTCATCTTTCTGTATAATTCTTTATTATGCTGTAGGATTCATTTTCCTAGCATTTTGTTAAGGATTTGTGCATCCATATTCATAAGACATATTGGTCTGTAGGGTATTTTTTTCTGGTGGTATCTTTATCTGACTTTCATATAAGGGTGATGTTCCACTCATAAAATGAATACGTTATTCTCTCTTCTTCAATTTTCTGGAAAAGTTTGAGCAGAATTTGAATCAAGTCTCTTTGAAATGTTTAGTAGTCATTTGTTCCTAGGGTTTTCTGTATTGGAAGATTTTTTAAAAATTCATGATTCGATCTCCTTACAAGTAATTTGTTTATTGAAATCTGCTATTTCCTCTTAAGTCAATGCAGGTAGTTTATGTGTTTCTCAGAATTTGTCCATTTCATCCACATTATTTTATTTACTGGTGAACCATTTTTCATAGAATCTTCTTGTGATGGTTAGGCTAATTTTTCCACTTGGCCAGGAAATTGTGTCCAGGTGTTAGGTCAGGCAAGCACCGGACTAATTGTAATACAATAGTATTTATGGACTTTGATCACCAGTAAGTTTAGTGCATGGATGGCTGATTACATCTGCATCAATCAGGGAGATTGCATCAGCACTGGGTGATGCTTTTATCCAATCAGTTGAATGCCTTAAAAAGGGAAGTGATTTCAACATTCAGAGAGAATTTCCCAGCTCATCTTTGGACAGCCAACTTCTCCCAGAAACTCATCAAGGACCTTTCATCAGACTTTTATTGGAGCCCCTGGCTTGCAACCTGCCTGCAGAAACTGGACTTGTGCATCCCAATGGTCGTGTGAGAGACTCTTATAAAATCACATATTATTGACAGATATCTCCTGTTGATTCTGTTTCCTGAGAGAACCCTGACTAATACAGCTTGGTATTCGGAGTGTTTCTTGAGGAACAGTCTTAAACATGGGATGTCTGAGGTGGTTCTGGGAGTTTTGTAATTGGCTCTCTACTCTAATTGGGCTCAGGGGTACTAATGGCTTCCTTTACAATAAAGAAGAGGTTGCTAACAGTCCATGGAATGAGCTGGCAAGAGAGATATGCAAAATAGCATCACTGGATTCCCCTACTTCCATGCTTATAAGAAGCAAGGATCTGGGTGAGAAAGTTTTCAACACCTTAACAGAATTTTGTGGAGTCAAAAAGTATAATGATGTTGGCTTGCTCCTCCTAGATACTGTGGATACACTTACAAAAGAGAGATGAGCTAATGTCTTCAAATTTGAGACTTAAGTGCCACATGAATGATATGAAAGTTTCTACATGTTCCTTGAAAGAAAATCTTGTCTCCTGTAGCCACAGACTTGAGATATCTGAGAATCAAATGCAGACTGTTATTGTACAAGTAGCAGAATTAGAGGAAACTAAAATCTGAACCTTGGAGGGTTTCTGCAATTAAAGTGAAGGCATTGATTGGAAAGGAGTGGAACCCCGAGGTTTACAATGGAGACATATGGGATGATGATACTATTGGCGGGGATGTTGGAACTCTAAATTCTGCTGAGACTTTACCAGATAAATATTCCAAGGCTTGTCCTGTGGAGACCAAACATTGTCAAACTTGTATCATCCAGCCTCCAGCCTGCCCCTGGCTGTACAGACCTCCTTCCAGACCTGAGGTGGGCACAAACCAAACTGAAGCCTGCACTGCCCAGCCTCCAGCCTTCCCCAGAGTGTCTGGACCTCCTCCCAGCCATGAGGCAGTTGCTACTGCATGCACTGATCAACTTCTAGACTGCCCTGAGGAATCTACCTTCCAACCCCTGCCTGAAGAGATTAAACCTGTCTCACCAGAAGAAAATGCAAAGGAACGCCCTGAGGTCAGAAGCCTGCAAGACATCTCAAATCCTTGTCATTACCCACTCCCCCCCCACCTCTCTTGTCTTTGAGATTTATTACTAGACTAAAATCACAACAAGCCCACAAAGGTGAAATACGAAGTTTGACCCATGAAGAAGTATGCTATATTCTGAAAGAACTGCATGAGTTTCCAACTTATATAGACAGAAATCAAGGGGAATGGATACTAAGGGTATGGGATACCCTTATATATACCTTTAATATTATATATTAAACCTATAAAATATACCCTTTATATTTTAAGGAATATAAAGTTGGATCAGGCTGAATTGATTGATATGGGCCTACTAAGCAGAAATTCTGGATTCAGTGCTGTAGCTCGAGGGGATAGAAAGGGCCCTAAGAGTTTCTTTGGGTGGCTGACTGAAACATGGTCCAAATAATAGCCTAGCATGTCTGATGTTGAGATGCCTGATTTGCCTTGGTATACAGTAGATGAGGGGATTCAAAGGCTTAGAGAGATTGGAATGCTAGAATGGATTTATAATTTGAGACCTAACCACCCACCCCAGGAATGTCCAGAGGACACACCTTTAACGTGGACAGTGAGGAATACATTTGTAAGACTATCTCCATTTTCCCTGAGGAGCACTGTGGTTGCTCTTCTCTGCAATCCAGACATTACTGTAAGGAGGGCTGTAATGGAATTGGAGTCCTTAAACATTATGGGGGTGATCAGATCTAAATCTAGTAAAAGTCAACTATCGGCAGTTAATCACCAAAGGCAAGGTGAGTGTGACTACTACAAAGAAAGACAGATTCAAAACAGCACACAGAATAGTCTGAGTCACAGGATATATGGCATTGGCTAATGGATCATGGGGTTAGACACAGGCTCAGAAGTGACATTAATTCCAGGAGACACAAAATGTCACTATGGTCCACCAGTCAGAGTAGGGGCTTATGGAAGCCAGCTGATTGATGGAGTTTTAGCTCAGGTCCTTTTCACTGTTGGTACAGAAGGTCCCCAGACCCACTCTGTGGTTATTTACCCTGTCCCAGAATGCATAATTGGAATAGACATACTCAGTAACTGGCAGCATCCCAACATTGGATGCCTGATTTGTGGAGTGAGGGCTATTTTGATTGGAAAGGCCAAGTGGAAGCCTCTAGAACTGTCCCTGCCTAGCAAAATAGTAAATCAAAGGCAATACTGGATTCCTGGAGGGATTGCAGAGATTAGTGCCACCCTCAAGGATTTGAAGGATGCAGGGGTGGTGATTCCCACCAAATCCCCATTCAACTCTCTTATTTGGACTGTGCAGAAAACAGATGGATCTTGGAGGATGACAGTAGATTATTGTAAACTTAACCAGGTGGTGACTCCAATTGCACCTGCTGTCCCAGATGTGGTATCATTGCTTGAGCAAATCAACACTACCCCTTGTACCTTGTCTGCAGCTGTTGATCTGGTAAATGCTTTTTTCTCAATTGCCATTAGTAAGGATCATCAGAAAAAGTTTACTTTCAGCTGGCAAGGCCAGCAGTATACCTTCACTGCCTTGCCTCAGGGGTATATCAACTCTCTAGCCCTATATCATAATATTGTCCATAGGGAACTTGATTGTCTTTCCCTCCCACAAGACATCACAATGGTCCATTATATTGATGATATCATGTTGTTAGGACCTATTGAATAAGAAGTAGCAAAGACTCTAGATTTATTGGTAAAGCATTTGCATGAGAGAGGTTGGGAGATAAATCCAACAAAAATGCAGGGTCCTTCCACCTCAGTGAAATTTCTAGGTGTCCAGTGGTGTGGGGCCTGTCGAGATAGCCCTTCTAAAATAAAGGATAAGTTGTTGCACCTGCCCCTCCTACTACCAAAAAAGAGGCACAATGCTTAATTGGCATCTTCAGATTTTGGAGACAACACATTCCTCATTTGGGTGTGCTACAATGGCCCACTTTCTGAGTCACCAGAAAAGCTGCTACTTGTGATTGGGGACAGGAACAAGAGGAGGTCCTGCAACAGGCCCATGCTGTTGTGCAAGCTGCACTACCACTTGGACCATATGATCCAGCAGATCCAATGGTGCTTGAAGTTTCAGTGGCAAATAGAGATGCTGTCTGGAGCCTTTGGGAGACCCCTATAGGGAAATCAAAATGCAGACCCTTAGGATTTTGGGGCAAAGCTTTGCTATCCTCTTCAGATGACTATTCCCCTTTTGAGAAACAGCTTTTGGCTTGCTACTAGGCCTTAGTAGAGAGTCAATTCTTAAGCATGGCCCATTGAGTTACCATGAGACCTGAGTTGCCTATCATAAGCTGGGTATTGTCTGACCCTCCAAACCATAAACTAGGGCATGCAGAGCAGCACTCCATAATAAAGTGAAAGGGGTGTATATGAGATAGGGCTCAAGCAGGTCCTAAAGTCACAAGTAAGTTACAAGAGGAAGTAGCCCAAATGCCCATGGTCACCACCCCTGCCATGTTACCTTCTCTTTCCCAGCCCACAGTTTTGGCCTCCAGGGGAGTCCCTTACAATCAGTTATCTGAGGATGAGAAAATTCAGGCCTGGTTTAAAGGTGGTTCTACATAATATGCAGTTACCACCTGAGATTGGGCAGCTGCCACACTGCAGCCCTTTTCTAGGACATCCTTGAAGGACAGCAGTGAAGGCAAATCCTCCCAGGGGGCAGAACTTTGAGCAGTACACATAGGCGTTCATTTTGCTTGGAAGAATAAATGTCCAAAGGTGTGTTTGTACAATGATTCATGGGCTGTTGCCAGTGGTTTGGCTGGATAGGCAGGGACATGGAAGGAACATGATTGGAAAATTGGTGGCAAGGAGGTCTAGGGAAGAGGTACGTGGATAGACATTTCTGAGTGGGCAAAAAACATG
>JAQZBX010010295.1:0-44527 GCA_029593785.1 Cabassous unicinctus | reverse complement strand
GTATTACTTTGAAAGAATTTTTAATAAACTCAAATAAAAATCTTTCTGTGGCTTCGCATTGACTAAAGTGCAGTCCAAACTTAACATGTTAAATCCTTGACGTGATTTACAAGGCCCTCAAGTATTTGAATCCACTCAGGCTCATCATATCTCCCCATTACTCTCTAGTTAGAGTCACACTAAATATCTTCCACTGTTCAAACACACTTCACCTTCCCTTGTTTCTACAGGTGTTTCTTCCACAAGAAAATGTCTGCGTCTTACCTTACCAGATGTCTGATGATAAAGCTTACCGTCTGATAGGTTTTCAGTATTTGTTGAATGAATGAATGAATGAATGAATGCCCAACAAGATATTGGCTGAAGATTGCCAACTAATGTTCTTTCCCAAAAAGGCCTATGATATCTGCCCCTATTCAGGGAAACATTTCAAGAAGGATGATAAATGGGGCTGTAAGATTTTTTGCACTCCTACTCTTGTGACAGCTTTATTATGTGAATCTTACATAGGGCCAGGTGGTGTCATCGGATTTCTATCCTTCTGTCAGTCTCCTTGGTATGTTCTTTGCCACTTTCCCTGAACATCATAATCTGTTTTCAGCTATTCTTTTTTCCTGTATTTTGGAGAAAGAGTCAACTCTTTAATGGAAATCTTGAGGTTCCCAAGTTTCTTGTGTCATTTTACCCTAGATCTCCTGATTGCTGTTCCTTCCTCATTAACTTTTATAGCTGAAGATTAATATTGCATAAAGGCCTTTTCTTCCCTGAATTAGCATCTCCTCTATGTTCTACTATATATTATTAGGCTCTAGAACAGAAATTTACCCTCATAAATGAGAATGGGTCTCAGAGTGTTCATGTTATCACAAAAATAACCCTTCAAACACACCCATCTGTATTCTTGTTTAAGGAATCTGAAATATGCCACTAGTCTTCTTTCATCTATTGTCCCATTCCCAAGGTCATCTGAAGATCTCTGATGAGTATTCCCTAAAGCATTATGGTCAATCTTCACCAGCAGTATTTATTAGAAATCCTTCCTGTGTCCTTTTACTAAGATCAATCTCTGATATAAGTTCCCCACTCTAGGTCACAACTTTACTTAATATATGTACCTAGCAGGTCAATAGGTAAACAGAGATGGCCTTAGATGTTGACTATTTTTGTTGGCAAAAGTAACATACTATCCCTTCTTTCAAGACTACTTCCTTCCTATGTTTTTTATTTCTTCAAAGCACTTGGACTCCTGCTTAGCTTCCATTTTGAAAAGGCTTGCTTTCTTTGATGGCATCATAGGAGTCAGTCTTCTAAGTATGCTAGAGAAGGGGTGGAGAATAATCCTCAACTTGCCAGAGGTCTTTCTTCTAACCACACAAAGTTAACAAGTCCACCTCTAATTCAAGAGGCTGTAGAAATACCCCTTACACATTCGGATTTTTGTGCATTTGAATATTTCTTGGATTGGAGAGCATGGGTAAGTTTTAGTTATAATCAATGTTCTTAGTCTTAAATTGGATGGTTGCTTCATAGGTGTTCATTATATTAGAAATAAATAGAATAAATGAATAAATTAAAAACAAGCCATGAACTGATGAATGATCATACAAAGAACCAAGGATTATGGAAATAGAAATATACACACCTTGAGGTTCAGATGAATTATTCCACTTCTTCTGAACTCTACAGGAACTCAAATATATATAATAGCTGTTCATAGGTACTAAGAATTTGTTTCAATGAACTGCCTAAATGTTGACAAAAAATTCATTTCCACAAACTGCCAAAATTATATACTCTAGTTGAGGTCTGAGATACTGCCCAAAGGGGAAAAAATATCCAAAATATAACATAAAAGCAATCCATCAAATCAAGGGGCCCAGAACATAGAGAAGATGAGAGAAGAGGCCCCATGGATGTAGAGAAAACCTTCCTCCTGAGAACAACCTATAACCCAGGGCCCAAGCTTAGAGTATATACAGCAGGGTATGCCTCTGCCTAGTCCTGCCACATGTGAAGTGTCTGTGTTTTAAACAGGCGCCAAGAACTTGAAGTCACAAACTCTTGGCCCATCCTCCACCAATGTAAATAGATGTGGAGGATGGGGGAAGGGGTTAGAAACTCCACTTTTTAAAAAATTTTAACAGAGTGTCTCTTTCTGTTCGTGGTGTCTGACTAGCCTTAGAGCCAAACTGTCACATGGGAAAAATAATAAGCCTTAATTAAGCCTTTCGGCATATAATCACAAAATATTTGGCACTATGAACTCATTATTTATTGGTAACAAACATCAAAATCTAGAGCAGACTTAAATCTCAGGTCCTCATAGGAAACTCTGAGATAACTTACAGAAAAGCAAATAGCTGCCTGCAGTCAGCAGCGTTCAAGTGACCTTTGGCTAAAACCTAGTGGATCTCTGGTACTCGAAAAAGAAGGGCCTTTTAATGGAATAGGGAAAGGCAAATATGCCCAAGTATAATGGATGATATTATGCCTTCCAGACAAAGACTACCAGTAACACACCAGGAACTTATCGTTGAACAAGTTGAATTTATTACTCATTGAAGCTAGGGAAAACACACACCAGAGGGAACTGTGGACCATCTCAGTAAAAGGGTTTGAGGAAGAACCTGAGATAGTAATACCTCACAGGCTTGCTTTTTTGTTTTGTTTTGTTTTGTTTTGTTCTTTCAGCCTTTAACTTTGAAATAATGATAGACACAGAGGAATTTGCAAAAATAGTACAGAGAAGTCCTCTGTACCCTTTGCCCAGATTTTTTTTTAAAAGGAGGAGAACATTACAGATTTGTGCTTTGGTTGGTTGATTTGCATGAGGGTCTACAGAAGCAGGGCTTTGTTCTAGATTGGATGCTGTCAAGAAACAGAGGCAGTTCTGTGACTGAGTATCTCAATAAAAGTCATTTGTAAGGAGGGCAGACTAGAGAGAAGATAAAGCTGTAATTGGTAAAGAAGTAGCAATTACTAATTTTAGCCAAGAGAGAGATGTTTGGTATTTGGGGAATTGCACAGTGATCTTGCTTTTGGTTCTTTTTATAATGGTCTCAGAGTGGCCTTGTCTGATGGTGATGTTCTGTGAAATTGTTTATATTCAACAGGAGAAAACATGGCCCACTGATGAATATCAGATCAGTTTCTAAATGACAAGGGCTGCTTTCTTTTCTTTCTCATCATAAGAGAATAGAGAAAAAGCATTTGCCCCTTTTACAGAAGATTCAAATCTGCATTTCACTTGATTGAGCACAAGGGGCAACTTGGAAAAGAAATTAATAGCAGAAGTAAACAAGAGGTACCTTGGAGAAAGGATGTTTTCCTGCTGAACCCCTAGACTTGGTGGAAATCTTGGGATAAACCAAAATGAAATTGAGACCATGAGTCAATACTTACAGGTGACTTGCTTATTGCCTGAAATGCCCCCACTGCCTCTCAAACATAGATTTCAGAGCCACTCCTGGGAGGTTTAGTAAGTAGTTATAGGGTAGCAATTTGCCTAGGAAAAATACCAATATACTTTTAACACCTATACAAATTCACCTGCTAACTGCTATAATTGGGCGACACAGAAGAGACTGAAGTTCAAAATAGAAAATGAAAGATGCCTTCCCACCCTTCTCAAGCTAAATTAAAATCCTTCTTGTTTTAATTACCCTCTTTTCAGAAATTCATGGAAATGTTTAAACATTCATAGAATCATTATAAATTTTTGGCTATTATAATATGCATATCCCATATTTGGGCATCCAATGTAGTCATCAGATCATCTGTAAATTCATTCAATAAATATTCATTGACCTCTTACCTCAATTCTTGTTACTATTCTAGAGGCTGGAAGTCCAACATGAACAAAATAAAACTCTTGCCCTAATTGTGCTTGTATTCCAGAATAAACATAAACACGAACAAATAAATATATATCATGTATGATAAGTGCTCTGAGGGAAAACAAATCTAGGTAAGGACAGGGAAGAGGGTGTTCTGTGGCAAGGGATTGGGCAATAGGCATGTTTGGTATTTTATGTCGTGAAATCAATGAAAGCCTCTCTGATCAGGTAATATTTGAAGAGATCCTTGAAAGTAGTGATGGAGCAAACTCGCAGATAATTCAAGGCAAAGGTAGGTAAAAATCTACTTGGAATGTTAAAGAAACAGCAAGATGCAGACACTTACCAGTTTTTACACAGACCAGATCAATGTGATAAAGGTCAAGTTTTACCCCTAGAGTAGTCAGTCGCTACTTTACCAGATATAAATCTTGATGACAGATTTTTGAGCTTAATTTTATGATGGATGCCATTGACCTAATGGAAACACACAATTTTTGAGTATCTGTCCTTAAACTTCAAAGTCAAAGCAAACTTCACAGTAAATTTTGTGGCTTCTCCCCTCTGCAGTTTTTCAATGATGAAGTAGGAGAAGCTCATTTCAGTGGCAGAATTCAAAATGGTTGCTTTGGCTTCTACCAAAGGTCTTGAATAGAGAAATGACATAATTTTATGAACTGATTTTTAGCCCCCTGTCAACAGTCTGATGAGCGAGTAATAAGTGGAATTTGGAGACAATTTCACATGGAGAAAATTGATGGGCTAAATTTGCACAGCAAATGAAAGTTTGAGTCTTACATGTTGATGTTCATCAGGACAAACTGAAAGGGATTGAAATTGTCATGAACTATATTTGTAACAACTAATGTAACTTATTGGACTATAACCCACATGCCTTGTTTCTTTTGTTTCTTTTATGATAATGTTTTAGTTTTGAGCAGTATAATCTTTACTTTGTAGATTTACACTTGTTTAAATGGTTACTTATTAAGGAAGGACTTGCCTAGCTTCAGGACAAGTTCCTGTTTTCTTCTTTCCCTGTAGAATGAACTAAACCTAGCCAAGCATACACCAAACAAAGGAGCCAGAACCCAAGACCACCCTGGTGAGCTTAATCAAAACAGGCATAAACTCCGGCAAGCAAAATCAGAGTGGGCAGGAACCAATGGAAAGAAAATACCGAACCTGAGCGAAAACAAGGAATCTGATGTCCAACTATAAGTCCACTCCTCCATCAGCTAATGAAATAACCAACTTGAAACCTACTAATTTGAATGTAGGCACAGCCAAAGGCAAATAGCTCAATTTACAATCCTTAATTCAAGTGATTACTAGCCAGTCACCACATACCAACATCCCTGTGTCCACCTCCCTTTGTCTAAATCTAATAAAAACCGTGGCCTCTTTAGCTCCAGGAAGCAAATGTGAGACTTTGTCTCTTAACCTCTGCTGAGTTGGCTTTGCAATAAAGCTCTTTCTTCTTTCTGGAAGTCTCGGTGTTTCTTATTGGCTCAGACTGCATCGTGCAAGGATTCACCTTGGCAGGGCCAACTTCAAAATGAGTAGAGTAGTGGGAAACTTAGGTTGTTATATGAGGCATCTCATTCCATATCTACCTTTTTCCAACTAAACCAATATTGTTCATTCAGCTTCAGTTAAAATTAAAAGATGCATTACATTATAAGTCTTGATTTATTATGGAAAGCCTTTGGAGAAGGAAGAATTTTGGTGTCACAGGAATGCTGAAGTTAATAAATTTGTAAATAATGGCTTACATTTACAGAAAGTAATAAAAAGTAATGGTTGCTGGTCCCATAAAATTAGGAACTTTGAGTCACTGTTTCTGTGTAAGAATTTTGTTGTTAGGGTATTGACTTTCCATGACTCAAAACTCCCATATGCTAGTCCTCAGACTTCTTGATATGAGCATTCCTAGTAGAGTCGTGCATGAAGATGCATAAACCACACTGCTGTAGGTACAATTGTTGGAAATTGGGTCTGTTGTGCTCCTACCCAATGGGACTGATATTTCAGAGCCTGAGAAACAGTATCCACTCTCAGTCTTAAGATAACTCAGCTCCTTTGGCTCCCAGATGGCTTGAGTACAAAAAAAACTTAAAGTCTCATCTAGAGATGGGAGTAGGAGTTTAGAAATCTAAGAAGGTCCCTCCCTTGTTTCTTAGTGGAGGGAGTAAATTTCAGCATGAATACCTCTGGAGTGGCAATGATATGTCCCAAGACATTCTCTGTGATTGGACTATTATTGGCTCCTACAACATATATTCCACTCACCTATGACCCAAACAGAGAAAATGTGATTATTGGGTAGGGAAAAAAGAGAGTAGGCCCACATTAATTTCACAAATACACCAAAGGAGATATGAAAGCTTTTATAACGATGAATTAGGGCTGGCCACCTATCAAGAGAAGCAGTAAGCTCCAGCTTTATTGTTTTAAATGAAGATGTAGGCAGGAACTTGACCTTTAAGATAGAACATGCTATAATTTGAACAAAGATCATCATAAGTGTACTAAATAATGAAAAAATATATTAGGTGAGTCCTTCATAAATACCATCAAGTTAATGACTTTTCTTTTTTCTCCCACTATAACACAATTTTAATAAACTCGAGTGTCTAATTAATCTGGGTTCTTCAAGAAACAGAAGCCAAAATAGGATCAGACATGCAATGATTTACTAGGGGAAGACATGTGAGAGAACATGGAGAGGTGGCCAGAGGAAGCTTGGAGAGCCATTGGACTGTGACGCAGGTCTAACCCTGGTGGAAGGAGAGAGTGATGGAAAGAAAGGCTTACACTGAGTACCATTCTAAGAAAGTTTTCTAAGAAAGGAGTCCTTGAGCCAAAGTCACCCATCAGAGGAGTCCCATGTCTCCCAGAAACAGGCCAGCCTTAGTATTCCTGCCATTCTCAAGTCTGCTGGGGCGAAGTCCCAGGGAAGCATGGCCTTGGTGCTAACACAGTGTTGGATTTCAGAGCACAGCAGCTGGGGGCCGTCTTGCCAATTAACAACCCTGCTCCTTGCAATTGGAGATCTGAGAGGAGTATTTTCATTACCACCCCAGTACTTATTCTTAAAACAGCTGTAGACACCTGTTCTGGATCATCTTAAATCATGCTTTAGAAAATTTCACCAGTGACTCATACCAGTAAATGTACTTAGGTGGAGTCATTCATCTTTACTCTTAAATTAGAATGTGGCTAATCCTGTCCAGATTCTTGAGACTCTTCAGGGAAAGAATATATGGGACCATATCTAGTTGAAACTAATAACTAAAAAAATGAAGGAGGCCAGTGACTATTAATGTTAACCCACAATTGGAGAGCTTGTGTAGGCAGTAACCCCTGCATTTGGCTTTAGGACAAACCGGAATTACTGTAGGGATTGTCCTCCATTTGACAAAAATGGACTGATGTACCACTGATAACAGTAACAATTCTGATTTGTGTATGCTTCTTCTGTATGCTGGAGAATTACGTATAACATCGTTTGTGTGAATTTATTATGTATAACCCAGAAAGTCAGAAACTGTAGTACAAAGGATATAGATTAGCATGCTTGGCTTGAACAATTACATATCAACCCTTGAAACTATAAATAGCTTCATCTTCCCCCTAAATCTCATAAGAAAAAGGTAGATTATATGAACAACATTGGGATTTAGTTAGAAAAGACAACAGGGGTGAGGTAGGGAATAGATGTTGAGGAGGCAATGAAAGTGTTTACTACATGGCATTTCTTAAGAACCTGCCCACATACTGAAAATACAATTCAAATGCCTTAGTATGGAAGCCAAAACCCTAAAAACCTGTTCCAAACATCTCTTTAGAGCTGGCGCTATACAAGCCCAGCAAGTTAACAAGTTTCAGCCAGGATGAACACTTTGTCTTTCTCAAATCAAATTTTCACTTTTACATTTCCATGTGTAATATCCTCGACTCTTCTGTACCCACAGACATCATATGTATTTTTCAAAGCTAATTTTTTGTGTCACCTTCTCTGTAAGGTCTGTTCTGATCACTCGATCAGAAATAATTGTTTCTTACTTTCTGTTCTCTAACAATTTGTAGCCAGTTTCAGCACCTTACATAAATTGATCTGATATAGTTATTTTCAATTCTGCTCTTCTCTTTGGACTTACTGACTGTAGTATCATCTCCTCCTCCCACAGGGCTTCACAGAATATGTGCCCAGTGAGAAATGGTTAACTTTAGTTGAATAGTTTCTCTTTCCTCCTTGGTGAAAGGAAAGGTCTAGGGGTCTGCACCTTTGCATGAGCAATGAAAACTTTAGTCAGGACCCAGGCTGGACCCATCTTTCATTTCTTAATTTCTTAATTGACTTTCATGCTGTGCCTTATGTTGTTTTGTTTCCTTTCCTCAGCCAGCTCCTGCTCCCAAATGGCAGGTCCATTGGCCATGGGGGACCTGCTTGTGCTCTCTACCCTTGAAAAATCACCTTTATTTGAAACCCTGTCTTCTATCGGATCAATACTTACATACTCTCAGGAGACTTTTTAGAACAGCAGTGGTGATTTCCCATAAAGAGTGAGATTTATGCAGGTACAGACTGGTCAGACCGAAGCAGCACCAACAACCAATGACCCTGAGATCAGCTTTTGGCGTGGATTTTACTGACCTGCTCTTCTGATCACCGTCTCCCACTTTGGTTCCCTATATAAAACCTAAGAATTCAGTTAACTTCACCTCACACTGGGCTTTTATCCTGACTTATTCTAAACATATAACAGGTCTTATCCAAATTGTCTTCTTTCTGTAGGTTTACCCTTGCTCATATTTTCTGAAATTTGATTGTATTGGTCGTTGGACAAACAAATTTCCACTAGCCCTTCAAAGAGTCAGTTATTTACTCACTAACTCAACAGTTTTTGAACTTACACTATATACCTATTCATTTATTCACCGTGTATTTATTCATTTATTGAGACCCTAACACCTACTACATGGCAAAAATTAAACCAGGCTTGGAGGGCCGAGTGGTAGGCAGAACACAAACAGATTCTGCACTCATAACACACAGAGCCTAATGAGGGGGGAGACCAATGTTAATCAGATGATCATACAAATAAATTAAAATTACCACTGTAATGAGAGCTAAAAGGAGAGGCATGTGAGTAGGAGGAGGATTTGGTATAGTCTGGAGGTAGGGCAATCTTTACTAAGGAAAGTGATGACTGAGCTAAGATAAGAAAGAAGGGTAGAAGTTTTCTAGGAGGTAGTGTTGCACATTTGATAAACTTAAAGAAAACCCACCGGGCTAGGGTACTGAGAGACAAAAGGAACCATGGGATGAAACAAGGCTGGCGAATAGCAGGGGTCATGGTATATGGAGGATATATATTAAGGCCGATAGGAAGCTATTAAACGTTTTAAGTAGGAGACTGCCATGATCAGAATTGCACTTTGGAATGATTAGAAATGATATGAGAGCGTAGGGGTTTCAGTTTGGAGGCTGTTACAGTAATCCTAAGGTAGATACTGGCAGGGGATGGGGCTTCAAATAGGGTAGGGCTGTGGAGATGGAAAGAAGGGGCAGATTTAAGAGATTTTCAAGAGGAAGATAGTAAGAGTTGGTGATAGTTTACTACTGAGGGGACGGATTGAGGAATGGATAGCACAGCTAAAGAGGGGACAAGAGATGGGACTTCATATGGGTATAGATTGACTCTATGCTAGAGCCTTTAATATGCTACTTCCCCATTCAATTCTATTGGCTAGGATAATATTTTGGTGATTTTGACCAGCAATATTATTAATTCCCACCCCCCTCAAATATTCCCAAACAGGGTAACCATGGAAATTCTCAGAAGTCTTTGTGACTCTCTGGTAGCCAAAATCGTATTGTTTCTTTCTAGAAACACTTGTGTTTTTCCTTGTCTTTAATGTTTTCTTTTTAATGATACAAAAATAATATAGGGTAAAAACTACAGCAAATGAAAAGAAAATGTACTCCTCTCTGTTCCCATTGATTTACCACTGAATCACTTAGAGGTATCCACAGTTATAAGGTCTTCTGAAATTCTTCAAGACATTTTCTGTGCACTTTCACACACACAGATACACACACACGGACTATGTGTATATACAATCTTTGTCTATATTAACAAAGTCATATTATGAACACTAACCAACATATTTTAACCTTTTCAGCTTTTAAACAATTCCATTTTACTACATAGTTCATTTTAGCAATTAGAAAGTGTTATACCATATGATGTATCTTAATTTAACCATTAACTAATTGATAGTTCAAACTTACTGATTAGGTAAATTTGAGTTGCCTCTCTGTATTAGTCAGGGTTCTCCAGAGAAACAGAACTGACAGGATTTGTTATAGTATTAAGATATTTATTACAGGAATTGACTCATGTAACCACAGGGATTGGCAGGTCTGAATTCCATAGAGTTTCAAGCTGAAACTCTGAAAAAGGTGAAGAATTCCCCAAGAGAAGCTGTTTGGTTGAAATAGAGACAAGATAATTCTTTCTGCCTTCAGAAATGCTCAGTTCTGGCTTTAAGACCTCCAACTGATTGGATGAGGAGGCTCCCCTCATGACTGAGGGCAATTTCCTTTGTTGACTGTCCAAGGTTCAATCAACTGACTATAGATGCAAATCCATTTATGAAATATGAAATACCCTCACAGTTGACCAAAGAACTGAACACCATACCCTAGCCAAGTTGACACATGCAACTAACCATCACATTTTCTATTCAAAATAATGCTACAATGAACATCATTTTATATATAATTGTTTATATTTATAAGTATTATCTATAGAATAAATTTCTAAAAGTGGAATTGCTGAACCAAAGAGAAAATAGGTAGAAAGATAGATACAGATATATAGAGATACATATGTTTACATTCTGATAAATACTCCCAGTTTAACTTCCAGAAAAATTGTACACTTTCACACTTTTACCACCAATGTTGGAGAATGTCTGTTTCCTTACACTTTTGACAACATTGAGTATTATCAACATTTTTTAACTTTGAAAATATGAGCAATAAAAATGTTATCTGGTTGTTCTTTTAAGTTTTATTTATTTGTTATTAGTTCTTCCTAAAAATAAATAAAAGGAAAATATGGCTTCCTTGTTGTGAAAGTTAGACTCTCAAATATTTTTCACCCTAAGAAACAGAAATGGGTTCAGTTAAAAACAAAAAATAGTTTTGGGATCTACACAAATGTAGACTGTGGTAACCTCTCAAAGGTGCTTACCTGGTTTCCCTAAGAAACGTCTCTTTAAAGTTCTGTAAGTTGCTTACACAGAAGAAACAGAAGAAGCATTTCACAGTGTATTAAAACAGGTATCAGCACTTCATTCCTGGCTACCCCAATCTCAATAAAAATCAAAACAAATAAAAACAAACCAAATAAACTACACTAGTTTAAAGTACTGGAAGTATATTTTGGTAGAGTTTCAAAGAGAAAAACAATAATAATGTACCATTGTGTGGTTTAGGAGAGAAGAGTGAAAGATGGATGTTAATCAGCATTGTCAAGTGTGCTTTGAAGGCAAGTAGGTAAGGATTGAGTCTGGATCTGGGAAGTTCACTGGTGACCCTGGAAAGGGATGAAATGGTAGAAGCAGAAGCTCGATCGTCACAGTTTGAACCTCATTTTTGGCAAAGGGTAGGGTGGAATGCAAGGAAGAAGGGCATGATGCATGAGAGAGGCAAGAAAAGGAGTTTAACCAAAGTATTTTTTTAGGCCAGAGGGAGATTAAAAAAAATAAAATACAAAAAAGAAGGGTTTACTGGACAATGAGATTCTGGAGGAGATGCTACATTTATAAAGAACCTGGGTTTACAGAGCTGGATAGAAGAGAATGACCTTGGGCTGAAGGGACATCTTTTCGTCTCAGACAGAGGAGATATTGCTCATGTTAAAATGCAGGCAGGATGTTTGTGGGAATAAGTGCTGCTTTTAAGTAACGCTTATACAGAGACACATGTGATAACTTTATAAACAGTGCTACGATTTACCTCTATAACCAGTGGCACCACTAAAGTGAGCTTGAGAAAAAGAGGCTCTAAAGCCGGCTTCTCCATATCACCCTCAAATCATAACACACACCTTCTTTCCCACCTCCTTCTCTAGCCTCTCCCTCCCCACAAAATATCATCAAAGAAGTAAAATCAGTGTATTTGTTATGCAAAGCTGTGCAAAAGCACATTCACTGTAAACCTCCTACCCGCCTCTTCCATCCTGAGTTTCACCTCCTGACCGGCTTAGGTAGAAATTCAAGCAGCTGCCACTCTACTCTATAGTTTCGCTGTAATTTCTACAGTCATTCATAGACCTGTGTATTTTAGTGAAGTAAACGGGCAGGTTTACTTCTCAGCAAGAATATGACTGGGCATGATTTCTACATATTACCCCAAACCAAAATGTCAGTTCTTCCTTTGGGATGAGTCTCTGGATGGCCGCGATTCTCCCCCGGCGCGGGCGCATGGCCTTGTGCTCACCACTAGGGGGCAACCCTGAAACTCAGTCGCCAGCCGGGCTATGGGGCCCGCGGCAGCTGGGGTTCTCCCGCGCTACACCCCAGGATCGGACGCCCCAAGGGGCCGGATTTCACGCAAGGCCTCAAACCTCTGCCGTGGCTTACATTGCTGCTGGGGGGTTATTTGTCCCAAAACTGGTTGACTTGAGACTTAGCGTTTGCTTTTCTCACCAAGTGTGACAGCAAGTTTGCAGAGCTCCCTCTTGCATCCCAGGATCCCGCAGAGGATCGGGGAAAGCTGACTTCAGACCCAGGGAGCGGCAGGATCGGCACCCAGCAGGCGCTTCCGGGAGCCGCGCGGCGCCGCCCCAGGTATTCCGGCGCGGTCCCCACTCCCCGCCCTGCACGGCCCGGCCGCCGCTGTACAGGGCAGCCTCCTGTCACGCCTCCGCAGAAGCCCCGCTCCCTCTGACCAAGCTGAGGTGGCCCGGAGAACCAAAGCGTGAGTTTCTCTCTCCGAGGGCGTCGGTGGGGGGAAGCCGAGCGCCTGCGGACGCAGTGGGGAGCTTGGGTGCGCCCCCAAGGTGACAGAAGCATTCCCGGGACCATTCCGGCAATCGGGTTGTCTGTTTTCTCTTAAGGTCTACGTTTTTGTTTCACCATTCTGTCCCTATTTGTTCCAAAACACCTCTCTTCTCTCTCGGAACATATGAGTCACGAATTTGACAAAGATGGGGGCCGGGGGAATGCATGCGCTTTTAGTTAGAGCGTTATAGAATGGTAGGGGCTGCGTTCCGGTGACTATTATTCATCCCTGAACTTTTTTTTTGTCCTGTAAAACTACGGAAGTTCAGGGAAGTGGAAGAATTCGCTTGTCAACTGAGAGGAAGTTAGTGGCAGAACCTGGACTCAGGTTTCCTGACCTCTCTCTCTTCACTGCCTTTTTCCACTCCTAACCCTAAAACTGAGATCACACACCCACATGCTTTGTGCTCCGGATGGATATCGGCTCCTTATCGGCTCCCTTTTGTGAACTACATGAATAATAAGAAAAAGGTGGTAGATGGGAAGGGAAGGAAAAAGAAGAGAATTGAATTCTACAGAAAATACAAGGCATGCTCAGGGATGCCAAGGCTAGGAGAGAGTCATGGAGCAAAGTAGCAGGGAAAAAGTCTGGAATCTCCAGCCCCTTGAGGCATTTAAAACCAGGGTGAGGCACACAGCGTTTACCTTAATGGCCCTGGATGAAATCTGAGGATTCTCATTAGGGAAGGGATATGAGTAGGGTGGCCTCAGAAAGATTGTAGATGAGTATAAACCAGATTGGTTTCAGCCAGACATGAATGTTAATTAAAGTGACTGATATTTGAGAGATATAGTGAAAGAAGACGGACAAAACGTGGTGGTTGCTGTGTGTGGAAACAGGGAAGTGGAAGGAGGTAAATGTGCCAAAGGGTTCAGTATCTTAGTTTAGAATATCCCCAAGAGCAAAGCCCTGTATAAGGACTCAATGCTGGTGGTTTGTCTGAGAAGTGATCCCAGAAAGCCAGAGTGAGGAAGTGAGGAGACAGGCAAGGAAGGAGAGAAGGCCAAAGAAGTGTGTGTTCCTGAGCTGCTTATCGCCACAGGCAGCTGGAGTGCAGTTCCACTGGTGTTCTGAGAAACTCTAGAATGCACCTCACGGAGGACATTGGCTGTGGCACAGAACTACTGACTCCCATCCTTCACGGGGTGAAGCTTCCCAGGGGAGTCAGCTCACCTTTACCTCAGGGCTGCCCCAGTGCAGCTGCTGAGGGCTCCCACTGCTCAGAGACCCAGGCCATCCTTGAGGTGAAAAGGCATGGCGAGTACAGGGAAGCCCTCCACAGCTGCCACTGAAGATGGAGGTGAGGCGAGGGGTTGAGGCATGGAGCACCAATAGCATCTACTACACTGCCCTTGCCATTTGGGGAACTTAGAAAGGGTAGCAAAAAGACAAACACATTTTCTCAGTGCTCCACCATTACGGCAGACATGATAAATCGTTGAGTCATTTCCAACTCACTTAGTTGTGGCTGTGAGCACAAATGCAGCTTCTGAAGGTCATCTGACCTTTTTGTCCAATATTAACTCTTTTCACATCAACTTAATTGGCCATGATCTTCCTGGCCCTGCAGATCTAGCCCCTCTCTCACTCCACCTTGGTGTCTCCTCCTCTCTTGCCCAATTACTCTCCATACTGGAGAGTAATTCTTTCTCTTTCTTTAATCATCCAGTTTCCTTTTTGGACTCTCCCTTTGCTGGAATGCTCTTCGGCAGTATTTCAGGTTTCAGCTTAAATGTCAGGCTTCAACTTAAATGTCACTTTTTCATAGTGGCTTTTCCTGTCACCCAATCTAGAATAGCCTTCCAGTCACTCCAGTTATACCACCATATTTTATTTTCATCATAGTAATATTACTTGCTTTATATTATTTATCTATTTATTTGTCTTTCCCCCTCTAAAAATGTTATATTCATGAAAGCAGGAAACTTGCCTGTTTTGTTCCTTGCTCTACGGCCAGTGCTAGAATAGTGCTTGGCATGCAGTGGGGAACCTAATAACTGTTTTTTGAATGAATGCGTTTAGTTGTTTGGTTTTCCACTCATTCCTCCATCTTTGCTGACCAAACTGAGTCTTTGCTTTCCTCTGCAGCAGCGGATAGAGCCATGGCAACCACTCCCTCTGCTGCTTTCGAGGCCCTCATGGATGGAGTGACAAGCTGGGATATCCCCAAAGACCCTGTCCCCTGTGAACTCCTTCTTATTGGAGAAGCTGCCTTCCCAGTGATGGTGAATGACAAGGGCCAGGTTCTCATTGCTGCCTCTTCCTATGGCCAAGGCCGCCTGGTGATTGTCTCCCATGAGGGCTACCTGATGGATGCTGGGTTGGCTCGATTTCTTCTCAATGCAGTGGGCTGGCTCTGTCCCTCCCCTGGGGCTCCGATTGGTGTGCACCCATCCCTGGCATCACTAGTAAACATCCTTCAGGACTTTGGAGTAGAGACACAGATTGGAACAGAACCAGGTGACCCCCTGGGGGTTTACTGCATCAATGCCTACGATGATACCATGACTGCAAAGCTGATCCAGTTTGTTAAGCATGGAGGGGGCTTGCTCATCGGGGGCCAAGCCTGGTATTGGGCCAGTCAGCATAACCGTGACATGGTGCTGTCCAGGTTTCCTGGGAACCAGGTGACAAGTGTGGCTGGAGTGTACTTCACTGACACCTATGGAGACAAAGGCCGATTCAAAGTCTCTAAGAAGGTGCCCAAGATCCCCCTTCGAGTCAGGTAAGTGTCTGTTGCCCTGCTAGGGGGTCTAACTCATGTTGGACAATGGATTTGATTCCCCTCTTCAAAGAGCTTCCATTTTAATTCAAGTTATTTTCCGTTAAGTTTTGGAATTGCCACAAAGAAAAAATAGGATAATTAAAATGCACTAAGACACAAGAAGAGTTGGGTCTTCACTGCCACTCTTTTCTATGGCCAAAGCAACAATCAGCTTCATGGAAAAGCTTGCTTTTTTCACCCTTCTATCTCCCAGTGTCTAGTGACTGGAAGATAGAGAATGTTTATTGATATGGCTTAAATAAATGAAAGATCATTTATTTGTGTGAGCACCTACTATTGCCAGGCAGCATTCTGGCACTGGGAATATAGCAGAGATCAAAGCAGACAAAGTCCTGCTCTCAGAAAGCTTATATTCTAGCAGAAGAAATAGGCAATTAAGGAAACAAGTAAATAAGGCAGCATAAGTAGAGAGTGACAGGGAGGGGAGTGGAAACTATTTTATTTAAGGTAGTCAGGGAAGGTGTATCAGTCAGGTCTAGTCAGATTTAGTTGGTATTTCAAACAGAAGGAATTTATTAGAGGGGACTGGTTATACAGGTGATGGAAGAAGTAAAAAACCAAACAGGAGACAGTAAAGTAACCAGGAGATTAGCAATAGCAGGACCAACAGAGGGAGATGATGGTGTTACTGGAGCCCAGACACTGGCCACCTAGAAACTGGAGCCAGGCTTGGCTGGTCCAGCAGCAGTTGGGACCACAGATGAATGGGCTGACTGGCCAGAGACACAGCTTGAAGCAGAGAGACACATATCTTGGCTTTTTTCTTCTTTCTTCTCTCTCTCCCTTCCCTCCCTCCCCCCCACTTCCCCTTCCTTCCTCCTTCCTCCTTCCTCCCTCCTTTTCTTCCTTCCTTTCTTTCATCTGTCTTTTACCACTGCCTCCTAATGGCAGAACTGACTAGAAGCCAAGAAGCCAGGGGCCCCCCAAAATATAGTTCCCTGCAACACAGAGCAGGGCAGAGAAGAATGGGGCCAGCATGGAAGGCTTTTCTGGTAAGGTAACAATTGAAAAGACACCTGAAGGAAGTGACCATGTGAGTATCTGTTGTCTTAGTTTCCTAGGGCTACTGTAACAAAGTTCCACCAATTAGGTGGCTTAAAACAACAAATTTATTGTCTCAAACTTCTGGAGGTTACAAGTCTGAAATCAAGGTGTCAGCATGGCCATGCTCCCTCTGAAACCTATAGGGGAGAATTCTTACTTGCCTTTTCTATCTTCTGGGTTTTCTGGCATTCCTTGGCATTCCTTTGTTTGTAGATGCATCACTCCAGTCTCTGCTTCTGTCTTCACATGGTCTTATCCCTGTGTCTGTTCTCTTCTTATAAGACACCAATTGTAGTAGATTAGGGCCCACCATAATGCACTGTGTCCTCATCTTATACATCTGCTAAGACCCTATTTCCAAATAAGGTCACATTCACAGGGACCAGTGTTATAGGACTTCAGCCTATTTTATGGGGGGCACAATTTAAACCATTACATCTGTGATAAGAGGATTCTATGGCAGAGCAAGGAGCAAGGGTGAAAACCTAAAACAGAAGCCCCTGTGGCATGTTCCAGGAACATCATGGAGGCCAATGTGATTGGAGCTAAGTGAATGAAGGCTAGAGTGATAGGAGGTGAGGTCATCTAAGGATCCTGGATAGAACTTTAGATCTTATTCATAGAGAGATGAGAAAGTATTTTGGGATTGTGAATAGAGGATTGACATGATGTGACATATTTGAAAAGAAACCCACTGATTGATGGTAGAGAATAGTGTATAGGAAGCAAGGGTTGAAGCAGGAGTCCAACCAAGAGGCTACTGCAGAAGACAAACTGAGAGCCAGTGGTGACTCTGACAAGGGTGGGAGCAATGGAGCTAGTGGGTGAAGGTTGGATTTTGGATACACTTTTAAGGTAGAACCCAAAAGGCTTGGCCGATGGACTAAATACGGAGTGCGAGGGGAAAAGGAGTCACGATATTTGGTCTGAATGACTTAAAGACCGTTCTTTCCATGTATTGGGTTAAAGACTATGAGAAGACAGATTAGAGGAGATCAAGAGTTTAATTTAGGATACTTTGGGTTGGAGACAACTTTTGAATTAGTGATTAATTGTGTTTGGCCACATGTAACAGAAGCTTTTCTATATTCGCTTAACCACATAGGAGTTTATTTTGCTTATGAAGTTCAAGTAGGTAGTACAGGCCCGTATCAGTGACTCCATGATGTCCAAGGCATTCTGCCTCACTCCCCATTTTCATTCCTCCCTCCCTCTTTTCCCCTTCTTCCCTCTCTGCTTCCTTTTCTCCCTCTACCCCTACCTCTCTTTCTGCCTCTGTCTCTCTCTCTTCTTCCTATCTGGGTGTGTTGCTTTTATCCTTATGTTTACAATTATAAGATGGCCACTGCTACTTCAGACACTATTAGTTAAACCCAGGCAAGAATAAGCTGGAAGGATCAGACCTGCTATGTCCATTTTAATTTGGAAAATAAATAGTTTCTGGAAGCCCTAACAATTAGACTTCCGCTTATATTAAGTGGACAGAACTAGGCCACATGCCCAACCCTAGATGCTAGGGAGTCTGAGGAGCTGATTGTTTTTAAATGGGCATTTGCCTGTCTGAAGAAATCAGGATTTTGCTAGCAAGGAAGAAGGGGAGTACACATATTGAGGGAGCAACTAGCAGTACCCTAGACCCTCAGACCTGAGCCCTGGCACACTTGGAATTCCTTCCTAAACAAGAAGGCTGGGGAGTGATGTGATTACTCATAGATGTTAGGATGGACCATACTCACTCCAACTTGTCTTAGAATTTAATACTAAGGGACCAACAGGTTAAATACCATCAGCTTAATTCCTCTTAATTGCCCCAAGGGGCATTCCTCTCCAGCAAATGAAACCATTTTTCTTCATCTACACCTAAATTTCTTATTTCTGCTGCCGAATATGAGGTATATTTTGTTTGATTTTTTTTAACTTTATGGGAAATTTCAAACATACGCAAAAGTAGAGAGAATAGTACGGCGAACCCCGATTCAGCCCAAATAACAGTCAACTCACAGCCGATTTTATTTTATCTATAGCCCCACCTTTCCCCAGATTTTTTAAAGCAAATGGCAGACATCATATCACCTGTATTTCAATATGTATCTTTAAAGATAGAGATTCTTTTAAACCATAACCACAATGTGCCTAAAAAAATTATCATACCTAAAAGAACTAATAATTCCTTAATGTCATTAATCATTTCCATGATTGTCATAATTTTTTCCAAAGTTTGTTAGAATTTCTGTTTAAATGAGGTCCAGATATATTGATTGCTTGGTATGACTTGACCTTAAGATTGAATTTTGTTGATTTGATCCCTGTGGTGTCGCAGTGTATTCCTTTGTTCCCCATATTTTCTGTTAATTGGGAGTTAGATCTCAGGCCTAAGGCAGGGATTGGTAAACTATGGCCTGCAGGCCAGCCACCTGGTTTATAAATAAAATTTTATTGGAACACAGTCATGCCCATTTGTTTACATATTGTCTGTGACTGTTCTAGTACTGCAGTGGCAGTGTTGAGCTAGTTACAAAAGCTCATGGTCCACGAACCTAAAATGTTTATTATCTGGGCTTTAAGAAAAAATTTGCCAATCCTTGATTTAGAAGCTTGATCAGATTCAGGTTTGAATTTTTTATCTGATTACTTTAGAGGCAATAGCTTATACTTTCATAGGATAGTTTATTATATCTCATTTTTTTCTCTTACTGTGATGTTAACAGTCATTGATAATCATTGTCTAGCCCTAGATCCATGAACTCATCAGTTGTTTTTAAATGATTACTTAAAAATACTAGCATTTCTTTTTTATTCATTATTTGAACTACTTCTATACAACAAATTTCCCTTCATCAACTATTTGCTTACCTTGTGGTGTAGTTTATATAGGAAAGGCAGAAAAATGTTTGATTCTCCCTGCCCCACCCCCACCCTACCTTTTTAACCAGTTTTTAAAATATTGAGTTGGTTCCTTTTTATCTTCCAAAGGTCACCAATGAGTTTTAATCTTTTTTAGTGTCATTATGAACTCATGGATTGAAACACACAATGTATTTCAATCCATTGCAATTATCTTTATTGAACCTAAAATTGCCCTGTATTTGACCATGTGAGCATAGTCAAATTGACTCGTGAATGTTTTTGACCCAATCTTAGTAGGCTTCTTTGCTTTGGGATAGTAACAAACAAAAACAGACAAACAAAAAACTTCCTTACTTTTTAGTATAACAAGATGTTTCAGTTTCATACATTCCTTGCCCGAGACATAGGATCAGCATTCTCCAAGGAGCCCTTATTTCTTTTAGCCAGGAAATGGTATTTAGAAACTACAATATGGGTCCTGGGAGTGTTCATTGCTATTGGGTTGATCACTGTTTCTAGGGCTTTTGAGTGGGCATAGCTAAAAAATAGGTACTTTTCTAAAAGATAAGCACATCATGTATTCATACTGATACTTCAAATTCAGGGCTACATAATTTTACTTAGTTTCATCATTCTTACATCTCCTTTTTCCCTCATGATGAAAAATCCCAGTTCTCTAAGACATCAACTGTAGTAGTTGGGCAGTTTGATGTAATTATGAATTCCAAAAAAATAGATATTGGATTATGCTTGTAAACTGGTCTGTTAATCTGGGCATAATTAAGTTATGATTAGGGTGTTGACTGGGCCACATCAGTAGGGCATTCAGCCCAACCCCTTGGTGGGTGGGGGAATCAAATATATAAGGCAAGGCAAAGGACAGAGGGAGCAGTTCTGATGTTGAAGTTTTGATGCTGGAGCCGGGGAGGCGAGCAGACGGAGGAACTTGGTCGTGAGGAAGGAGAGAAGGCCCCGGGATAGAGATGAGCCGTTCGCCTGAGAGTTTACAGCTGGCCTTGTGGAGAGAAGCAAAGCCTAGAGAGCCTCATAGTCTACAGCTGACCTTGTGGAGGAAACAGAGGTGCTGAGCCCGGAGAGAGATGCAGTCCCAGGAAGAGAGGAACCCAGGAAGCCTGAACCCTGGCAAACATTGGCAGCTGTCTTGCTCCAACACGTGGCAATAGACTTTGGTAAGGGAAGAAATTTAAGCTTTATGGCCTGGTAACTGTGGAATTCTACCCCAAATAAATACCCTTTATAAAGACCAACCGATTTCTGGTATTTTGCATCAGCACCCCTTTGGCTGACTAATGCACCAACCTAATTACTAATTACAATACACACACAACAGTTCTAAAATACCAATAACAGTACTACTACCAGCAATATGATTACTGTAACAGTTAAAGATTATTTTCAGTTGTTTCTGTCCTATGATATATTTCACTAGTTATGTTAAAAGTTAAATTAACATCTTTTAAAGAAACTTAGAATTGTTCTTTTCTTTGTGGTCATACCATTAAGTAAATGCACATGTAGGTTCATTTGCTTTTGATTTTTAGAATTGCATTTGTAATTTAATTTTACTTTATAATTTGTTAAAAATTATGTGGATAAAAAGTAAAATCTTAAAAAATCCATATTCTTTCCCTATCCCCTTCATATAATTCCCTCCCTCCCTTTATGGGTAACCTTTCTTTTTTTAAAAAAAATTATGATTTATCTCTCCATTGTTTGCAAACACACACATATACACATACGTACACACAGATATTAGTGTCCTTCTCTTTCTTAGATAACGCAATAGTGTACTACATACAATTTGTCTCTACCTTACTTTTCCCACTTATTACTTCATGCATATGGTTCCAAAATAGTATAAAGGGATACAATATATTCTCTTATTATATTCCAATACATGGAGGTAACATAGTTTATTCAAATACTGATGGACATTTGAGTTTCCCATATTTGGCTGTTACAAATATGTTTCAGTGAATACCCTTGTACATATGTCGTTTCATGATTTTGTCATATCACTGGAATTGGGGTTGCTGAGTCAAAGGGCACATGCTTATGTAATTTTACTAGGCATTACCAAATTCCCCCTGGTGCAGGTTGAGGATAGCAGACTCTGAGACAAGATTAGTGTGCAAGAAGTTTATTAGGGAGTGCTCTCAAGACCAATTCCATAGGGGAAAGAAAAGGAGAAGGATTGGACAGAAAGAGAACTTGAGTTATGAAGCAAAGATTTAGTAACAAGTATTTTGGGCAGTATTTTCATTATCAGGTGAACTGTTGGAAGAAATCTAAGGGTCTGTAATAAGACATTGGTTAAAATGAAGTATGGCATATCCCACAGGTATAGTGTAAATGATAATCCAGCCATTAAAAATCATGTTGTCAAAGACTACTTAAAAGGATAGGAAAATATTCATGATAAAGCACACAAAATCAAGTAAATATAAAATTCTATATTCAGTATGATGCAAAATTTTAAGAACAATGTATGTATAACCAGGAATATAAAAAAACACAAGAAGAAAATATAATAGAGTATTAATAACGTATCTCTGGTGGTAGGTTGATGGCTGATTATTAATTTATCTTTAAATGTTTTTGTGCTCTTCAAATTTTCTATAATTATAACTTGAAAAAAAAACATTTTGTGTTACTTCTCTGCCTTTTCAGCACCCTTAAACAATGGGAAAAAAGCTTCCCAAATCACATTAAGATATCTTTCTATGATCTCATGTCGCACACAGGGTGGGGGTAGGAAATAGGGAGTTAAGGCTTAAATTCTATTTGGGACTTATATGGGGGTTTTTTTGGCTCAGCAATGAAAAGGTTAAAGAAGTGGGTTCCCTTAACATATCATTTTTCTTTCCCTCTGTCAGGTATTTGTCCATATATCCATCCCTCCATCCATCTAAAATTTATTGGGAGCTTGTGAAATTCTTGGCACTGTCTAGGCAATGGGGATACAGTAGTATTTAACTGAAGTCTAGACTCGTATGATTAATGGAAGTCTTGTGAATGTCCAGATAACACTATATGAAAATATTTTTTCCACATTGCCGGTTTTTATTATTTCTAAAACTTGTATTGAAGAAACAATATGATATTAAAGTATTTGAGCATTTGTAGTTTCCATAATGTACCAATCATACTTTTTACCTTTACACATCTTCCATAGTCAGACATCATTTTTGCTAGTTGTGATTGCATACAACTATTTTGTATTCTGCTAAAAACATCATTTTTGTGTTTTTCTAAATCTTCTTCCTAATTAAAAATTTTAGTAACAATATATTATCCATAATTTTTAATTGTTTCCTTTCAATTGAATACTTAGGTATTTTCTAGTTTGGTTATTTTGAGGAGGGTGGGCTATAATTAATACCTCAGCCATTCACACTTTTAAAGTATTTTAGAAATCTCCTTCAATGTGAAGACTACAAGATGTAACACTAAGTTTCTTGTTTTTTGAAGTATCAACATATTGGGAAATGCAGTTATTTAAAAAAAAAAATGACACCATCAGTTCAATGACAAAGTTAAGATTAGGGCTTTGTTGTCAAGTTTCTTAACATAGAACAACTATTATTTTGATTTGAATAATTAGGAATCTTTTAAGCAGTGAAGACTCTAAATCTCATTCTCCTTTTAAGCTTCTAAAACAAGTCCTCTATTTATTCCAAGTCTCTTTGTGGCCATCCCTGTAATAACAAAGCTTATTAACAAGTAGGGACCTCACACCCTAACAGGAATATTGCCTAGAAAAATTCAAATCTGAAACTCTATAGTGATTGTTTTGCATACTAAACAGGGCTGAAGACAACTCCTATAGAACACAGTTCTCTAACAAATTAGCTTTTATAAATTTGGTATCACTAAGACAACCTATCTTTAGTCTTATTCCCTCCATTTTCTCTCATGCCTCTAAACTCCCAGTCAAGCCAGGTAATAGGTCCTAATACTTCCCCATCTCATGACCTTGAGTGTAAAGAGCATAGGAATTAGAATTAAATCTTCTTGGGCAACATATTTAAAATTTTTTAGTGAATTTAAGGTTTATTGTATATAATAATGTAGTAAAGATGCTTTTCTTTGTTACACTATAGTTGTGTAAATTAAATGAGAAGGCTTCTGTAAACTCCTAAGAAAATAACTAAATGTTATATCCTCCCAACTGTTCCCTCCATTGGAAGGTACATTCATGTCCATCTTCTTGCCTGACTCAAGGCAATAGCTTGAATGCTACCATTTAAGTAAAGCCAAATTAAATCTTCCTGAGGAAATGAACAATACTTCTTCTTACAAAATCTGGCCTCGTACTATGTATTACAAATATGAAGTTATCTGTGGGGTTAACACTAGTATATTAGGTCATCTTTTCTCTTGTGAAGATTTGGGGTATGTATTCCTTCATAGATTTATTCATTAATTTATATATTCTACAAATATTTGTTGATATCTACTATTTGACACACTATGACAGGCACTGAGAATAAAGCAGTAAACAGGCAAGATCAATGCGTTTATGGGGCTTTATATTCTGGTTGGGTAGATGAGCAGATATAAACAAATGAGATATTTACAGATTGTGGTAATTAATTTATAGGTGATAAATGGAGAAATATGATAATAAAACTGGAAGGACAGGCCTACTTTCAATAGAGGAGTTAGGAAAGACTCCTCTGAGGACCTTGTTTGAGCTGAAACTGTATAAGAGAATAAATTGGTTTTTCAAGAGCTGAAGGAACAGCCAGAATAGCAAGAGGGGACAACACAAATAAAGATGCTAACATTAAGTTCAAGGAACTTTGTACATTATCAGTGTAAGGTTTGTGTGTATGTGTATGTGTGTGTTTGGTGTTTCTTTCAGAAAATCCTGGTTTAAAAGTTGGTCAAATTTGTGGTCACCGCCAACATTGCTGAGTAGCAAGAGTCTGAGCTTTGCAGTCTGGCATACCTGAGTTCTACAACCTCAATCTATTTCATCCTCTTCCCCTGAGAGAATAATTACCTCATCAGGTCCTGGTAAGGAATAAATGAGGTAACAGAAATCATCCATGAACCTGTTACACTGCAAATGTATCCTGTCTCTTTATTTTTCCAATTACTCAAGCCCTCATCGTCTCACTAACACAAAGTCTAATATTGATTGTCCTTCTGAGGCTTCCAGCCATCGAAATTATCCCCAGACTCCTGGAGTATGCTCATTCTAAAGGTTGTCAGTTTTGTTACCAAATTCCAGAACAAGGGAAGAACTGGAAAGGGTCAGCATTCTAGCAGCCCCCTTTGACTTTTTTCCTGATATTTAGTTTCCCTGTTGAACTTGGTCCCAGTCTAATGAACGTTTGTTGCTTATGTTAGTGGTGCCCTTGCAGTCCCAGAGAGGCACACAGGACGTCAATGTGCCTCTTACTTGGGCTTGACATACACTGCTTGCAGAGCTGAGTCTCAGAGGCTTCCAGCCTCTGCCGAAAATTGAGCTGGAGCTGACCAACCCCCTTGAAATCTCAACTCAGAGAAGGCCCTTATATCACAGATTCAGATTTCTTCCTCCCTCATGTGATTTTCCTTTGAGGTTTTCATGAACTTACCTGCCAACAGAACTTGGTCAAAGGCCTTGGACTAACCCAGCAGGTTTCTCTAACTCTGCTGGAAAGTCCTGGAGCTCCTTCAGGGAATTGCTTTCCTGCCCCACCCCCTGCACTGTGTGCCAATGGGAGGGGCAGTCCCTATAAACAAAAGGTCCTTTCACATCCTGTCCCCAAGGGCAAGGGCTGACTGCACACCTATGTTTTTATAAATGAGGAGAGCCCTCCAGTTACTTTACTTTAATATTCAAAATCATAGTAGAACCAGGAAAAAAAAAAAGTTTTAAAATTGGAATATAGGGACAGTTAACTATACAACAGAGTTGACTGTACAGATGAGGAAGGAACCAAAAGGTCAGATGGGGGGAATGGGGTTGGGCTTGTCCAGAAAACAAGAAGAGCAAATCTTTACCATCCTTAGGCTGGCGGATAAAGGGAGGAGATAATTTAACCAGAACCCAGCAGCCTCTTCCACAAGCTGGAGGCATGGTGAACATTTTCAAACCTACCTAGCCGGCCCCTACTCTTTGTTATGTAACTTACCTTCAAGACCGTGCAGGTGTGCAGTGACCATCAGTTACAGTGTGCTGAGGACAGCCTGAGAGCAGTAATTGGTACATAGCAGCACTTAGATCCTATTTTTATCTCCAAGGGGTTTATTTCTTCAGTTGATATTGCAAGAAGTTCAAATAAGATTCATACTCTCCTCAGGCCTTCAAACTTTCATGGCAGAGGATTACCCAATACTTTTTCGGTTAAAGCTTTAAAAAAATTTTTTAATTCTATCTCTTCAAGGAATCAATAATCTTTTTTCTTAGCCATAGTTGTATGTTTAAGTGATGAATCCCCCCTGTAGTAAAGAAATTCTTATTTCATCACTTCCTGCAGTTTTATTTCATTTTCTTATTCATCAGTTTTGTAAAATTAAATTAATGTTTTTTATTTATGCATCATGATTCCATATTTTATATAATTCCTTCTACCTTATTTGTCTGTCTATCTGTCTTTTTATATGTGCTTGTAGATGTCTGGTTATTACTAAGGAGTGATATTTTGAGTGGGTTTTATTTTACTTTCTACTTACTTGTATTGCTTATTAATAATCCACATTTATCATTTTCACAAAAACACTATCTTTACTTCCCATTCTGTTGCTCTCAAGTTACAGTATAACTTAAATTAAAAAGGCAGAACAAAATAAAAATAAATAAATAGATAAAGGCAGAACACTCTCGCCTTCCTTTATTTCATTTGCTGTATGGACTCATTTTATATAAATTTTACCTTTTCTGATTGCCGTTCTCTGAATAACTTTACTTCATTTAAAAATCCCTAATCAGACATTGTGCTTCTCTTTTCTCTAAAAATGTCAAGGTTATTCATCTGTAAAAGCTAAAATAGATGTGTTCATATAAAAGAACAAGTTTTTAAAGTGTCTGGACTACTATGTTCCAGGTTTTGTGCTCTCTATACTTTCACATATATTATCTCCTTTAATCCTTACAATAATCTTCAGAGACCAGGACTATCATATGGAAAGCTTCTTGTTTGGATTAAATGAAATGATAAAACATCAGGAAGAGTTTTGGGGTGCATGAAAACATAATAAGTACTCAAGAAAATTAATTGAATATATTGAATCTAACCATGCCCACCCAACAAAAATAAATAAGTGCTAAATATTCCTGCCTAACCATGTCACAGAAAAAATACATTCTCCTCTTTAAAAAATTATTAATTAAGCAAAAGTCCCTTTGACCTCTTTCAAAACCAGTTCCTTTTCTCAATCCCACAATCTAAAGGAAAACACTTTTATCAATTTATTGTGTATCTTTTCAGACATTTTTAAACATATATCTTAACATATAATAGTAATAGAAAATATAGGTCTCTTGTTTTGTTTGAAAAAGTTTTTACTCAACAAAATATTTGGACATCTATTCATGTTAATTCACGTAGATCTTCCTATTCTTAACTCAAGCCATAGTATGAGTAAATGCCAATTTATTTACTCAATCCCATATTAATTAATTAATTAATGTTTAACATCTTTCTATTTTTTCAGTCTTACCAACAGTGTTGCAGTGAACATCCCTGTATTGCCTCCTTGTTTACCACTATAGTTTTTTTGTCTTTTTAATTTTAGTGGATACTGCCCAATTGGTCTCCATACTGTATGAGAGACTGCCTTTCTCCACATTCTTTTCAATACTTGATATTGAGAGCTTTCACAATATTTGCCAGTTTGCTGAGTAAAAAATTTTATCCCATTTTAAGTTGTATTTGCCTGATTATCTTTTTAAACATTGAATATCCCATTTGCATTTCATCTTTCATGAGCTATGGAAGCATATACTTTTAAAAATTTCTCTGTTCTTTGCCTTTCTAATCTTTTTTTATTGTTCCCTTACCTCCTCCTTCCTGGTACCAAGCATACCATCTTCCCACTCACCCCAAGGAGTGAATATCGACAACCCACGATGAAATTGTCTATATCTTTTGCTATGCTAATATTTACATATAAATGTATGTGCACATGTACATGCACACATGTATGTATAGATGCATATTTATATGCAAATATATAAAATACAGATATACATGCAAACATTTATATACATAAATACGAATCATATGTGTTCATATATAGGCATGGGGTTATCAATTGTTAAAAAAATTATTTTTCGTTACCATTGCTTTAATGTGTTTTTAAATTTTTATCTTCATTAATTGGGAACAAAGAAACAAAAATAAACATTTCTTTGTTTTTCATAAATAATAATCTCCATATTTGATAAAAATCAAAGCATTACTTTACCTTTCCACAAATATAATACATACAAAATTTTCCCAATATAATATGGTCAGCAAATTAAGTGTCTTGAGACTAACATGACCACATACAACTGCTGTTTACACATGTTTCCTCATGTAAGTCCCTTCAAAGCACCTAAATATCTCTAATTGTTTCTCCATGATATTCTCTAATATGGATATACTATAATTTATTCACCCATTCCTTTATTGATGGTCATTCACTTTGTCTCCAGCATTTAGCACAATGAAAAATGCTAAGATATGCATCCTTACACATACCCTCTTATATTTTCACAGGAATAGATTTCCTTGGAGTGGAATTGTAGCACCAAAGAGTATATGTATTTATAATTTTAATTGATTGTCAGGTTACCTAATTTTCTATTGGATTGTACTGTGTTTTCTTATGTATGGATGTATAGAAATTCTTCATATATTCTGGAATCTTATTTGTCTGTTAAATCTTTTGCATGTCTTTTCCTCACAGGCAATCTCATCTTGTTTAACTTTATTTTTGCTGCCTCTTGTGTTAAAAACAAAACAAAACAGTTAAACAAAATTCCATGTAGTTCCTCCAGGTGTTGTCAACCACCCCAGGCACTTCCCACATTCCCATTGCTACTATGGTTGTACGTGTGTGATTATATAAATGAATGTGTTCAATCATTTTAATCAGATATTGCAAAGATGTAGGAAACATATGATGACATGTCTTGATAAAGATATGTCAACTCAGGGGCCTGTTTCTCTTAAACCTATGAATTTAAAATCTCCCAAATAGCCTGGCAGATACTCCAGAGTTAGATGTAGTTAAGGAGACAGATTCACCGTATGCCATCTCAGAGCAGGATAATATATAATTTATGATGCTATTGTATGAATTTGTAATAAAAATATAAATGATATAAAGATCAAAATATCAAGAGGAGACCTGCTATCAGGTGCAGCTGGATTCAGAGACTCAAACCGTGTCAGAAAAATTCGGTCTCCCTCTCTCCACTCCCAGGCTTTTCTTCCTCTGTGTTGGCTTCATTCTCAGGCAGGGCATCTCCATATGGTGAAAAGATGGCTCTCAGCAGCCCCAGGCTTACAAAGTCCTTGCATATTGCAATTTCAGAAGGAGAAACTCTTTCCTAATAGCTAGAGCAAAAGTTCAGTAATTACTCTCAGTAGCCAGGCTTGCATCTCATTCTTTCACCAGTCACTCCAGCCAAGGATCGGAAACACTTACCTATCTACCTAAGCCAAATTCTAGCCAATAGTCGATGGAAGGAAGTGGGGAGAGGAACCCATAAAGTGGTAAATTTTCATTCTAGAGGGTTAGAGGATGTATACTCCTAGATAATGCAGTTCAAACACTGCAAATGTCTTTTCTTTGTTTCCTTCCTTCCTGTCTATCTTCACTCGACACATCCACAGGAACTAAAATGGGATATGGCCTCCCCGTCACCTCCCTGACCTGTGATTCCACTCTTCTGCAGCCACACAGGCCTCCTTTCTGTTCTTCAGACACCTCTGGGCATGTATCTCCCTTAAGGCCTTTGCACTGGCAGTTTCTGGGGGTCCTCTGATCTCACATGGCTGATCACCTTATCTTCTATAAGTCTTTACTCAGATGTCACTTTCACTTCTCAATGCAGCCAATCCTGATCACCTTGTTTAAAATGTCAACCCTCGCATTCCCAATCCCCTTTGCACTGAGCTAGCACCTGCTGTCTTCTGCCAAACTGTATAATTTACCTATTTATTGTGTTGTTATTTATTGGCTATTCTCCCCTCACACATACCTACAGATACACACTAAAATCTAACCTCCACAGGGCAGAAAATTGTAACTATTCTGTTCCACAGGTATATCCCAATCATCTAAAACTGTCTGACATATAATTGGCTCTCAATAAAAATATTAATTTGTGTTGCATAATCTCTAGGATGGCAAATGGAACCAAACTTTGACATAGATCTGTTGATTCCAATTTTAATTTTCTTGAAATTCCTCAGGCACTATTTATTCAGCAGGTGGACTTTTAAAAATAGGTAGTTGTAGTTTCTTAGACTATGCAAACAAATACCATGAAATGGGTTGACTTAAACAATGGGAATTTATTACCTTACTGTTTTGAGGCCAGAAAAAATGTCCAAATCAAGGAATCATCAAGATGATACTTTCTCCCTGAAGACTGTGGCATTCTGGGGCTGGCTGCCTATAATCCTTGGTTCCTCTGTCACATGGCAGGCACATGGCGGCATCTACTGGTCTTGTCCTTCTCTTCTGGGTTCTGTTTCAGCTTCTTGCTTCCTGTGACTTTATCTCCCTCTTTCTGAGTTTCGTTCTATTATAAAGGATCCTAGTAATAGGATTAAGACCCATCCTGATTGAGGTGGGACGCACCTTAAGTAACCTTGTCAAAAAGTCCTATTTACAATGGGTTCACACCCACAGGAATGGAATAAATTTAAGAACATGTTTTTCTGGGGTACATACAGCTCCAAACCACCACAGTAGTTAACATTTTGGAGTACTTACTATGTGCCAGCCACTATGCTAAGCGTTTTATACAGAATAAATTATTTAATACTCACAACAATGTTATGGTGGGTCCTTTTTTCATAACAGGAACCTGAGGCACTACAGTTATCCTTTCCACATCTCTAGGTTAGGGCCGTGGCACCCCCACAATCTGGAAAATCCATGTAAAATTCTTGGCCCTCCCTTTGTACCAGAGAAGTCTGAATTTTTTCTTTTTATTTTATGGGGTGTTTACAGTACCTAATTATAAAATTTGGGTTAAGTATTATACAACACTTTGCATATATTTTATGCATTTCTGAGTTTCTAACCTTTTTCTGTGTCATCTGCTGTCCTCTTCACGTGCTGTCTGTGGCTTCTGCAAAACTCCCCAAAAAATTCCATTTAATTTCTTATGCTGACCTGCAATATATCAAAACCATGATGGGGAAAGTCCGATGTGGAAAGGATAACTGTAGTAAGTGACAGTGCAGCTCAGATGGCTGCTTCATCTGTTTGCATGTTAATTGTCAGTCACAGAGCTCCCACATTTCTATGGCAGGCCTTGCTGTTGCTTTATAATGTCTTCCCCACCAGGGAGAGCATGAGGTGCTGTTGGAACCAGAGAAACACACAAGACATGGACCTACCCTTTAGTAACTTTCCATGTAGGATGGTATTCAGTGTCACTGTTTTTTAAAGTAACTTTAAGAATATTAGGATACATCCCGAACAATTTTACAAATCATCTATGTCTAATGTGCTTTTCAATGAGGATCCATTTTCTGAATTGTTATCTTTAAGTGTCAGAAAGTCCCTAATCATCAAATAAGTATTCCTTGAGTATTTATGCCTTTTAAATAATCACTAACATGTGTTAAAGACTTGCTTCCTATCAGGCACTCTGTTAGTCAATTTATGAATATTATCTTTTAATACGCCCAGAAACAAATGAGGAAGTATAGCTTTGAGGGGCAAAGTAATCTCCACAGGATCACATGGCTCCTCTGCCAAGAGAGGAAGCAGGACTCATTGACCCATCAAAATCCAGAGCCCACACAGTGACCCACTCAGCTGGATAATAGCATTTAGACGTTTGTATAAGTACATGAGTGTAAACAAATATAATATTTGGTAAATCTCCAATTTATTGATTTCATTAAGCACAACTCTCCATATTGACAGTTTCCTATCATTAGATGAGATGTTTGTTAGGTATCTGTCCCAAAACCACTGAAAGAACATGTAGAATAGAATGCTTTTGCTCATTAGTAAATATTCTAACACAATGTCATTACCCCCTCAGAGTAAGTCTTCAGTCTCTGCAGGTGGAAAAAAGCCACAGGCAGAACTAATGCCTGAACCGTCATGACATTTGCCATGTTAGTTTGAAGCTAGGGTGACAAAACTAAGACATTATATATCCTCATTTTCATGCTGATGAGAAATGAAAATTAAGGAGAAACTATGTGTGCAAAGGGTGCTTTTTTTCAGTAATTTTTTGCTACTCAAACTATTTTTCCTTTTATTAGAGAAGTTGTGGGGTTACAGAATAGTCATGCATAAAATATGGGATTCCCATACACCATCTGCATTAACCAAGGGGGTGCTGATGCAAAGTACCAGTAATCTGTTGGCTTTTATAAAGGGTATTTAATTGGGGTAGAAGCTTACAGTTACAAGGCCCTAAAGAATCCATTTCAAGGTTGGTTTCACACTCAAAGTCATTTGCCACATGTTGAAGCAAGATGGCGGGTGATGTATGCAAGAGTTCAGCCTTCCTCTTCCTCTTAAGGTTCCATAGGCCCAGCTTTTTCCGATCTCAGCTGTAGGCTGGCATAGGGCTCAGCTGCTCTGTTCTCTACAGCTGCAACCTATCAGGTGAATGGCTCATCTTTCTTCCTGGGGCTGCAGGATCAAAGCTCTCTCCTCTTCTGTGTCTATAGAGCTCTCTTCCTCTGTGTATCTTCTCCTGTGTTCTCCTTGAGTAAGTGTCCATTTATATAGCCCACCAAGAGGGCAGGGACTCAACCCTGAGCCACCTTAATGACATGGTGAATCAAAGCCCTAATCTTAATTTAATCAAGTAAATATAAAACTTTGAGTTTAATACAGTCAAAGGGTATCACACTCAGAGGAAGAGACCAGTTTACAGACATAATCTGTACCTCTTTTTGGAATTCATAAATGATATCAAACTGCCACACCATCCCACCACCAACACCTTGCATTGGTGTGAAACATTTGTTAAAATTGATGAGAGCACATTTTTATAATTGCACTATTAAAATCCATGGTTTAACTTAGGGTTCCACTGTTTGTTTAGTGTAGTTCCATGGATTTAAAAAAAAAATATTCTGTAACCATATATACAATCTAACATTCTCCATTTTAATCATATTCAGATATATATTTCAGTACTATTAATTGTGTTAATAATGTTACGCTACCATCACCACCATCCATTACCAAAGCATTCCCATCATTCCAAATAGGAATCCGGTACATTTTAAGCCAAACTACTTTTTAACAATAACATTTGATTTTTATCATAAGAGAAATTTTAGAAAATTGAGACTATGAAGTTTTATAAAAATAATTAAAATCATATATAATCCCACTAGCCAAGATTATCACTGAAGGCATAATATGCTTTAGATCCTATTACTATGTATGGATTTTTACTTTTCTGTTTTATTTTGTTTTGTGTTTTTTTTAATTTGGCTTAATTTGAGCATAGAACAAGATTTTTAAAAATTTAGTTTATATGCGCATTTTCCATATTATAAAATATTATTTGATATTTGTCAGCCAAAAGGGTGCTGGTGCAAAGTACCAGAAATCTGTTGGCATTTATAAAGGATATTTATTTGGGGTAGAAGCTTACAATTACCAGGCCATAAAGCATAAGTTACTTCCTTCACCAAAGTCTGTTGCCACATGTAGGAGCAAGATGGTTGCCAATATCTGCAAGGGTTCAGGCTTCCTCTTCCTCTTAAGGCTCCATGGTCCCAGCTTCTTCCAATATCAGCTGTAGGCTGCGTTAAGTCTAGCCTCTCTCCCTGGGCTCGTTTCTCTCCAGGCTCAGCTGCTGCTCTCTCTACAAGGCCTGCTGTAAACTCTCAGGCTAATGACTCATCTCTCTTCCTGGGGTCTCTTCCATGTCTAATGAAACCTTCTCTCTTTCCTCACGTATCTGCTTCTCTGTGTATGTACTTCCCACGCTCCAGGGTCAAAACTCTAACTTTCTCTTATGCCATGTTGTTTTCTCTGTGAGTCCTTGCCCACCAAGGGGGTGGGAACTCGATGACGTCCTACTGAAATGGTCCAATCAAAGCCCTAGTCATAATTTACTCAAAAGTAAAAGTGAAACCTCTGAATTCAATACAACCTAAGGGTATCACTAACCCAGAGGAACAGACCAGTTTACAAACATAATCAGTATTTTTTTTTGGAATTCATCAATAATATCCAACTGCCACAATATTCATTTTTATTACCTTATAGTATTCTATGGATAAACTGTAATTTATATAGCCAATCCCCTGTTGTTGGATATTTAGATTGTCTGCAAATTGGTTAAAAAATTATTGAAATCAAAACCTTTTTCGTATTCATCACATTTTGACCATTTCTTTTTAAAAAAGTAGTAAATACTCTCTTACTAAATTTAAGTGAGAATAAAATATAATGTGTGTTTTTATATATCTTCAAGTGTATTATTAAGCAGTTTATCTGTGATGTATTTCTAGATCAGAACCAGCACATGAAGGGTTCAGTTCGATGTTTTTGCAGCCCTGCTTTACAAAAAATTAGCTCTGAGAAATTTATAAGCAGGACTACTTTCTCCAGGAATAATAGACTTTTTTCTAACTCAGTTCATTTATAGGTTTAATTATTTAAAAAGACACAGACTCTAAGCTAGAATATTCAGCACTTAGTTGACTATAACATGGAAAGAATTCCATGAAATTTTTTTGGAGCCTTCAACTGGAGACTGTATATTTTAATATGTACAAATAAGGCCACTGTCTTACCTACCCTACAGTATTTCGTCAAACTATGGCCACACTGATTGTAAGAAGCAGAATTATTTTATGTATCACTAAAAGAACAAGCACTGCCAATTAAACAATGATATGCCATCAATTGTCAGGCAACAGGTGGAAAAAATATCTTAGACTAGATAAGACACAGTGCTACAAACTAAAATCCAAAATGTTATCAGTAATAATAATAAGATTAACATGAGCTCTCTCACCTTTCTACCCACACAGATTTCTCTGTTCAGTGAGCTCGTTTCAGGGGTCCATTAATTAACTGTAGCACCTTCATCCCTCATGTCTCTTTTCCAGGTGTGGAGAGGATGTCAGTCAGGATCAGCAGCAGCTCCTAGAAGGGATCTCAGAGCTGGACATCAAGACAGGAGGAATCCCCTCACAGCTGCTTGTGCATGGGGCCCTGGCCTTCCCTCTGGGGCTGGATAAATCACTTGGCTGCTTCCTGGCAGCTGCCCGCTATGGCCGGGGTCGGGTGGTCCTGGCTGCCCATGAGGGCATGCTCTGTGCTCCCAAGATGGGGAGCTTTTTGCTCAATGCTGTGCACTGGCTAGCCAGAGGCCAGACAGGCAAAGTTGGGGTGAACACATGTCTAAATAACCTGTGTTCCCTGCTGTCAAAGCATGGGTTAGAATGCAGTCTGGAGCCCCATCTGGCCAGTGACTTGCCTATCTACTGCTGTGTGGCCTACAGTGACAAGGAGGCTAAGAAGCTACAGGAATTTGTGGCCGAGGGAGGAGGGTTACTGATTGGGGGCCAGGCCTGGTGGTGGGCCTCCCAGAACCCAGGCCACTCGGTCTTGGCTGGTTTCCCTGGTAACCGCATCCTCAATTGCTTTGGCCTCAGCATCCTAGGTCAGAGTCTGAGCCCAGGCTGTTTCCCTCTCCCTACACCTGAGATGAAGAGCTACCATTTCCGCAAGGCACTGTCTGAATTCCAGGCTATATTGAACAATGAGGGTGGGAACTTGGAAAACAGCTGGCTAGCAAAGCTGGGAAGAGATGGTGCAGCCTTCCTACAGATTCCTGCAGAGGGAACACCTGCTTATATATCCCTGCACCGACTCCTGAGGAAGATGCTGCGGCAGGCAGGCCTCCCCTCTGTGAGCCGGGAAAAACCAGTTGCCAGTGACTCATGTGAGGCTGCAATGCTTTCCCTGGCCACAGAGCTGGCCCACTCTGGAACTGACTGCTCCCAGCTGGCACAGGGGCTTGTCACCTGGACCTGCTCCTCCAATCTGTATCCCTTAGAACACCCCATCACTGTGGAGATCAATGGAACCAACCCAGGTATGAAATGAGGAGAAAGTGGCCAGAGGATTATGGGGGAATGGTGGGATTGGCTGACTTCCCAGGTATTGCAGGTACCAACTCTGAGGGAGGCCTTCTTTATGAGGTACTTTTGGGATGATGGGTTGAGTTTTTGCTTAGGGTTTAGAAGGGATGAGTTTGAAGAAGCATGGATGAGTTGAGGTGTACAGGGGAGAAACCATACCTCCAGCAGGCACTGTGAGACTGCAAGTGGACATGGTGTCATGTAGGGTGAAGAATTCAGCCTTTCCTATGGCTTTTGTCAGGCAACAGTGATTCCTGGGTGAGTACTGGACTCTACCTCTTTGAAGGACAAAATGCAGAAGTCTCATTATCTGAAGCCGCTGCCTCTGCTGGTCTGAAGGTAAGCTCAGAATACCCGACAGCCAACTTCTCTCAAAACCTTAGATCTGTTTCATTCCCATCCACTGTCTTGTTCCAAGTCACAACAGTGCAGCCAGGAGTTTGGGAAGATATTATCCTGCCCATTTTACAGATCTTCCAGATGAGGCAGTTCAATTTCAGAGAAACCAAGTGAATGACAGAAGGTCCTAGAACTAATATCAGATCCAGTGTTCCAACTTAAGCTCTCATTTCCATGTGTGATTATTTTACCTACCAAATGTGAGAAGGAGCACCTTGTACATGTCCAGTACCTCACCCATTCCTCCAATAGCACAGAACCTTTCTGAGTTTTGCCTCTTTCCCTTGATAACTGAAGTATGTCACTTAATCCCACCACTCACAAAAACATGCCATATACTAAGAATTAAGATTCCTCCAGCCTCCTCAATTCTGAGGGCCACTTCCTACCACATTTATAATCTTTCTTGTGTCTGGTGCTGGCTTACATTAAACTTCAGAGAAGCAAATGGGATCAGGAAGTGGGGAGGTATGGAAAAAGGGTAGAGAGAGACTCCTCCACCCCTTAGGCCAGATTTTACTGCCTCTGGATAGCAGAGGACCAACCAGGATCCCCTCTGGCTCATTTCCAAAATTAGAATCACCACACTGGTTTAGGTGCTGGTATAAGAGCCCAGGATTCTGCCTGTTACGGAAACATCATGGGACCCTGCTGAGAATCAGCCTTGTCTCACACTCTCATATCTCCTGCACTCGTGCCTGATAATGATCCATTGTGGAGCTCTCTGGGAAAAAAAATGATTGTACATAATTTTCAGTCCCTCTGACTTTTGGAGTGCTAAAATTTCAAAGGTTTCCATTCATAGCTCATAGAAAGGGTAAGCCGGAGTTACATGGACATGTTTGCCTACTACCCACCATCCACACAACTCTCAGGACTCTAAATCCTCCAAGACATGGCTGAATCTCCTCTACAGGTGCAGATTGGCTGCCACACTGATGACCTGACCAGTGCCAGCAAGCTGTGTCGAGCCCCTGTGGTGACTCACCAGTGCTGTATGAACAGAACCAAACGATCAGTGTCCTGTCTCTGGGGGGGCCTTCTCTACATCATCGTGCCCAAGGGCAGTGCACTGGGCCCTGTGTCTGTCACCATCAAGGGGGCTGTACCTGCCCCATACTACAAGCTGGGTAAGTGGAAGATTTGGACTGAAAGTTGAGGGAAGTGGTAGAACGAGGGATGCCAAGGTTTATGGACTGCGTGATAAAGAAGACGAGGGCTATGGGCTGATGGAGAGAAGAAAGATCTGTAAAGGGTGAAGTGGAGGCAGGAGATGTGGAAGCCCCCAAGTCCATGGAGACTTCAGGACAGAACAGAAAAAAGCATGTGGTGACCTGTTCTTTACTTTATAACCTGCAGACCCACTTCATTATTTGAGTATTCTCCTCCTGGGGTTCAAGTTGCATTATTCAACTCAAGGAAAATTGGGAAAGTGGGTGATAGGCTCCATGATACTTATTCACAGGTCAAACATCCCGGGAGGAATGGAAGAGGTGCATCAAAGAGAATCCAGCTCCCTGGGGAGAGCTGGCAACAGACAACATCATCTTGACGGTGCCAACTGCACACCTCCGTGCCCTGGAGGATCCTGAGCCTTTACTTTGCCTCTGGGATAAGATGATGCAGGCGATAGCCACGCTGGCTGTTGGACCCTTCCCTTTCTGCCGTCCTGAGAGGATTGTTGCTGATGTGCAGATCTCAGCTGGTGGGTGCTCCAGGGGAATGCTCCTCGTCAATGGGCATTATTTATTTATTTTGCTTGTTTTGAATGCCTAAATGTGTAAAGCATAATTTTCACCAGTAAAGTAAGGGAAAAAAAGACATAAAAGACATGGACATTGATGGGGATGAAAAGATGTTTATATGTGAAAAGGTAAATGAGATCTACAAGATGAGACTTCATGGGTTGGTAGAACAATTTCAAAAAGGTGGTAGGAGTTCACAGATGTCAATGAAGGTTGTTTTAAGGAGTGGATTAAAATGAAATAGTTCCTTCAAATATAAGGCAGAGTTGGTAATGAAAAGAGGAAGTAAGTAAAGAGGTTTGTATTAAGTATTAGGTGGTTTAGAGGAAAGAGGGGCATATAAAGAAAAATAAGAAACTCTGATTCCCATGTATAGAAAATTCCTCTGGACCTCAGTTTTCTTATCTCAGAGATAGGAGTGTTGGGCAAAATTATCTCTATCATAGAGTGTAAATCTGGACAACAGTCATTTACATTTTGGAAGAAGGAATGACACCGTCTAGCCTAAGGAATTTCAAATCCAAGCTAGAGTATAATGCTGCAGACTCACATAAGGAAGCCCATAAAACAATGAAATTTTGAATCATGGCCAGTATATTAGAAATGTATTAGTTAGGGTTCTCCAGAGAAACAGAACCAATGGGCTATGTATAAATATATAAAGGGATATGTTATAAGGAATTGACTCATGTGACCAGGGGCTGGTAAGTCTAAACTTGATAGGCAGACTGCAAGCTGGAAGCTCCAATAAAGGTGTTGTTGGAGACCTTAGTTTGAATTCCCCAGGGGAATCTGACTGGCTGAAAATTCTGGCAAGAGCCAGTGCTGAAATTGAAGCATAAATTCTTCTTCTGACCTCTAAAATTCTCTGTTCTGTCTTTTAAGGCCTCCAAATGCTTGAATGAGGTAACTTCCCATATTGACTGTAGATGCAGTCAACTAATTGTAGATGCAAATCCCATCTCTGAAATACCTTCACAGTAACAAGCAGTCCAGTGTGTGACCCAACACTTGGACACCATAACCTCACCACATTGACACATGAAATTAACCATCCTAGCAAGAATAACTATGTAAAGTGTATTCATATTCTTCAGGCCCAGAGTGAGGAGAAGGGCATAACTCAGATGTGAAAGGCTGGTAAGGGGACGGAGTATACTTCAGTTTCTAACTGAGTGAAGGAAAGCCATCTCTGTTCCAGTCAGCAAGGAGATTCTGAAATTATTTGGGAAAACCAGGATGGTGAAGGAAAGTTAACACAATGGAGAGGAGTGAAGGGAGATGGGTTTGAGTAGACCCATACACACGTCCCCCCCTTCCTTCTATGTTCCCAGGCTGGATGCATGCAGGATACCCCATCATGTGCCACCTGGAGTCGGTACAGGAGCTCATTAACGAGACTGGCATAAGAAGCAAAGGTCTGTGGGGACCCATCCATGAGCTGGGCCACAACCAGCAGCGGCCTGGATGGGAGTTCCCCCCCCACACCACTGAGGCCACCTGCAACCTCTGGTCAGTCTATGTGCATGAGACGGTCCTGGGCATCTCCAGGGCTCAGGCCCACCCCGCTCTGAGACCTCCAGAACGAGAGAAGAGGATCAAAGCACACCTGGACAAGGGAGCCCCCTTGCAAGACTGGAGTGTGTGGACAGCTCTGGAAACATATTTACAGGTACTGGGAAGAAATTGAGGGAGATGGGGGCCACCAGACCTCACAGTCATGTAGCAGCCTGGTGATCCCTGGAGCCTCCAACTCCTTCACCGTCCCCACCAGTGGCTTTCAGGTGGGCTGCCTTGCGGTAAAGTACGAGTCACTCTCATGTTGAGTGCCTGTGACACGCCTGCTTCTCTCTTTTTTTTTTTTTACCCCAAATGTAGTTTTCCTCAAAAGCAATACAGTAACTTTGTAGATAGTGACAAGTCTGCAATTGCAATTAAAAACAAACAAACAAGCAAAAAGGATTTTTCTGTATCTGTGAATGTTGGAGATTCTCAGCTTTTGGGGCCACAATATGCAAAATATGTAAGATGTGAGGGTTTCTCACCTCAGCCAGGCTCAAAACCTGTCCTAATGCCTAGGAAAACACTTAGGATCTGGGGATATATTTTTTAAGTTAAAGATACTAATACATGTCACTTATTGAATATTAGCCTCTTATTAGACCTTTGGTTCCCTTGAACCCCCTTACTAGATTGAAGGGGTATGGTTTTTGTGGTAAAGAAGTAGAATAAGAATAAGGGTAGGATGGGGAAATGGGGCAAATAATAGGAGTGGAGCTAAAGACTAAGAGGAAGTAGTCACTGTATATTAAATATTCATGTGAACATGCATATTGTGGATGCTTTGGCAAACTTGATACCTCATTCTGCCCCTTCTTTCTTTCCCCAGCTCCAGGAGGCCTTTGGGTGGGAGCCATTCAGCCATCTTTTTGCTGAGTACCAGACCTTCTCTGGCCTGCCCAAAGACAATGCTGGCAGAATGAACCTGTGGGTGAAGAAGTTCTCTGAAAAAGTGCAGAAGAATCTGGGTCCTTTCTTTGAGGCCTGGGGTTGGCCTGTCCAGAAGGAAGTGGCTGATAGTCTGGCCTACCTACCTGAGTGGCAGGAAGACCCCATGAGAGTGTATATCCATGCCCAGGAGTGATGTTTGCACAGCAAGGTGGGGGGAGGGAAAAGAGAAGTGATCACTCTTCCAACTCCACCACCCTTGTTTCTGGCCTCCTATGCTCAGTACCTTGAATCTGAATCTTACTTTAGGTTCCTGTCTTCAGGAAGGAGGTTAAGGTCATAAGACAAAATGGAACCAGTTCTCTCATGGATATGCCCTTGTGCCTGTTTGCATTGTTTCTTTACTTAAAGTATTGCTCTCACTGCTTGGAGTCCCTTCTAACCCAGCTCCAAAGTCTCCAAGACTCTGAGAGACTTTGTTTGCCATTGTAGACCCCTAGCTGACTACAGACACTGTAGCTCCTGGGACACTGTTGGCTTTTATTTTTGACTGTTGCTTGTAAAGACTGTAGGACCCCATATGGGATCAATTTACCATAATAATCTGATGTCCACTCCTCACCCTTGCCGGCCCTTAGCAAGGCTCTTAATTTCTTGTGCCTTGAGAAGTTTTCTAATTACTTTTGAGAGACAGGCTAGTATAGAGGAGAGAGCATCAAACTAGTTTTGGGAACTCACTGACCCTGTCTGTGTTTCTGTGTTCCCTGCCTCACAGGATCAATGTTCAGTTTGGTGACTGGGAACATATTTGTAGTCCACAACATGTATCCACACATAAGGGTATTTTTTAACTTCTACCTGGTCCCACAGTGACCTGTCTGTCCAGTCCAGGGTGGACACTTGAGCACTGACTCTCACTTCAGAGGTGACCACTTTGAGGTTAGCATGCGGTCCCTTGTGTAAGGGTATTTAGAGAACGTCAATGTTGCCTTCCTAGCTCATCGGACATTTTTCCTCCCACCTCTGGAAGGTTTTCGAGTATAACCCAACAATGAGAATAATAGTGTAAACTCAAACTGGGGGTAGAAGTCTAATGCACTCACTTTAGTCCTTTTTTTTGTTTTTTTTTTTGGTTCTATCATCTAATACTTCTGTTTCAAGCAAACATAAAAATCATTTTAGCCACCCCTACCAAGTCCATAAACCTATTTATCCTTAGCACAAAACAGGCCTCTGACTCCTCTAACCTCCATGGAATCTAATCAGGGCACTGTTCGTTTTTAGGACAAGCTGTGCAGAGAGGCCCAAAGACATGGTAGGCTTCACTCTCAAACATGATTATTGGGTGCCAATGAACAAACCCTTACTTAATTAACCTACACCCCAGCATTCCCTTAAGCGTTCTCATAATTTCATTCCAACCTATCCCAATTCTTTGGTTAGGAAGGGTTCTAATTGAAGGCTCATCTCCAGAATTAATGGGGTGTACACCTAGCCATTTTTCTCTAGTTTACTTTTAAACTATATTTTTGTTTGTTTTGAATATCATTATATGAGCTTTATTGAGAATATGATGGCTCCTCTGAAGGAGAACTGACCTAGGGAATATCCTTTTTTAAATCTCATCTCTCAATTCTAGAATAATTTCCCCTTTTTTCACTAGTGTACTTTGCCAAGTGCTCATAAAATGTGCTCAATAAATTTTTGCTAAATGAAAGAACAGTAATGACACCTAATACATATTGAATAGTGAGTGTGCTCCAGGCATTGTATGAGAAATTTTCTATGGATTATCTCATGTAATCTCCACAGCAGACCTCTGAGGTAGGTACTGTGATTATCCCTGTTTTGTAGAAGAGGAAACTGAAACTTAGCAATGTTAAATAACTTGTCTGAGTTCACAAAGCTAACGAGAGGAAGAGTTGAGGCCTGACCGAGGCCCATAGCAATGAGAAAAGTATGGAGTCTCTCCTCCCTGAATGATTTACAATTTAAACAAAACTTCACCTAGAAAATAGATGAAAGGAAGTTCAACAAAGTTTTGATTTTTCTTATATTCACTATTGGATTTTTATTGAATATCAAATTTAGCTTCCCAAAAATGTATTGGTACCTGATTTTCTGGTTGCCTAAGTGTATGTTTAATTGGGGTAATCTAGCCTTGGGTAAACAAGGGATTCAAGCCTAGCCTAGACAGTTCAACTCTGGAAATGGTGTTTTTAACCATGATGTTAGGGAGGGATAAATGTATGGATAATGCTTGGTTTAATAGGTTACCGTAGACACAAAAACAAAACCCGACTTTTTTTTAACCCAAACTCTCTCTGGTTGGAAGTAAGAATCCTGTGGTTCCTTCTTTCTCTTACAGAGAGACCTGTGGTTCTTCCTCTTGTTGCACAAAAACTAATTTGCTGCCAATGGTAGGGGTAATCTTTGATTTCAGAGATGCCTACCTCCATAATTTTATAGTTCTAAGAAAAGCACTTATGAACAATGGCATATATACTGAATCTAACTTGTCTAGCTTTGGACAGGTCTTACAGTTTCCCTTGTGCTGTTTATTTTTGACAAGTCACTCAGTGTGCAGAGCATAGGTTATTTTGTCTCCTATCACCCATTTTCATTGCTTGGGTAAAAGCCCTGCCAGTTTTCCTTTAGCATCACCACTCTTACCGCAGCGTCCACTTGGTTTGTAGGGGTTGACTCCACACTGGTAGCAGGAGTTGGCACATAATCCAGGCCTGGCTCATCTGATTATACATAGCTTCTGGCCTTGATTGGCTCAAGTAATGGGAAGGTGACCCATGTCAGGCTGATGAAATGCACCCCACAGGCTTTCATTGGAAATATTGGGAAACACACATTTTCTTTGGTACTGGAGAATCAGAGAGGAAGAGGTAATTCTGGAGTTGCTGGTAATTATCTTTCCCAAAAGGGGAGCTTGCCTAAGAATGGCACCAACACAGAATAAAAAAAGAGTCAAGAGATGGGGAAAACCCATCTCTCGTGACGAGTCGTGGTCACACGATTTCAATCCTCAGATTTCACAATACCTGGAGGATCTTCCCCTGGACTTTTTAGTCATGTATTACAGTAAATACTAATTTTTGTTTAAATCAAACAAATGTCACTTACAGTTGAAGCAGTCCACTTGAGTCCAACCCATCTGTGACCTAGTATTTCTTTGTCTTGGTACCTCAAAATTACAGTCTTGCCTAATGCCACTTTTCCACTTCTTTAGATCCATTTTCATCAACTACATGAGAGTTCTGCCCTAATCCTTAATCCAAGGATCTGTTTCTCACACTGTCCAACCCATCCTTCTATCTATACCCACTCAACCCACACCCTGCTGACACTAGAATAGACCGGAGGTGTTTTAAAAACGATGCCTCTGGCCAAAGGCCACAGTCACGGATACTCTCTCCAGGACCAGTTCTTGCTCTGGGATCTGCTCATTGTTACTGAACAGTGCTGTATAATTGGCCTTGCCTGGCACCTTCCTTTTGATATTTAGACTTAAGCTCTCTCCTTGGCTGTATATTCCAGCTCCACCCTTGAACAGAGTCTCAGAACTTCTTCCTCTTTTTATTTCAGGCTTCTGGTAACTTCTAGTTTATTTTGAACCCAGTCATGAAAATCACATACCCATCTTCTTATCCACATAGATCACTTATGATTCATTCAACATAGCTTTCTTGCTTGACATCTATTAAACTAAAATATTTCTTTTCTTACCCAAGTGTAATATTCTCCCAGCTATTTCTTTATATTTTACTATGACCCATTGTTCTCAAGTGAGGATACTTCAGTGAGCAGCTTTTCTTAAACTTGGGCAAATATGTGCATAATTATACAAAAACCAAGACCCAACAAATTACAAAGAGGAAGTTATATGGCCATTTCCAAGTTGTGTAATTGCTTCTAGATTTTATCCTGTGTTCAGCCTTTTTTATAATACCTACGTTCTACTTAAGAGATCTGCATTCTTGACCCTTTCCTAAATTAAAAAAAAA